>CAUYPK010088089.1:0-27403 GCA_963574355.1 Loris lydekkerianus | reverse complement strand
CTTGTTTGCAATCCAAATTCTGAATACTATTTCTGACATCTCGGCCAGCTGTTTATGAATGGGATCTTCAGTTACATCTGCCATATCTTTCTTTGGGGGAGGGGGTTGATCTATTCTGGTTATTTATGTTACCAGAGTTTTTCTGCTGACTCCGCCACATGATTGCTTTACACTGTTTGATTTGTCTCCTGGAGCTTTGTCGAGGACCTGTACAGTGCTTTGCCCTGAGAAACTGGGGACCTGTTTGGTGTGCTGGGGCTAAGTGGTTCTGTCTTGTTTTCAGCTGGTCTCTGTTTGACCCTAGTGAAACAGTTACTCTGGGTTTAAGTCTTAGCTGTGGAGAAATATGAGCAATTAAGTCACCCTGCCCCCCACAAGCAACAATTGGAAAAGAAAAATCAAACCTTCCTACAACCACACACCCAGGGCACCACCTAAATAGTCCTTGGGCAATTGGCTCAGTTCAAAAGGTCCATATTAATTGTCTCAGTCTGCATCTGTCTCAGGTGGGAGAGTTTAAAAGGTCTCTGGCAATTGTATCACAGGGGTATCATGATAACTCAGATATGGCTTGCTCCGGTGCTCCGTGGAGTCAGAAGGACCCACCTAGCAAATAGATTAGTCTGGGAAGGTTGATGCCTCCTTCCCCACCTTGCACCTCTGTCTCACCCAGTCACTGATAGCCCCACAGGGCTGTGACCAAGTTGCCTCTAGTGAAAAGATTCTCCAGGGGTTTTCACCTACATGAATCATAAGGAAATCTATTTCTGCTCAGCCAGTCCACTGTGCTCTGCTTGTATCCAGCAGGGGAAGGTGAGGCCTGACAACCTCGGGCACTTGATGAAGGCTGGGGGGTGTTCACTCAGTTCCAGCCCCACCCCTGATTGATGTTACTGACAGAACAGAACAGAACAACTTTGCAGGAATTTGTTTCTGTCCCTGCTAAATTCTCATGCAGAAGAGAAGCTGTTTTGAGTTCCCAGAACCTGTGGCTCAGGCCCTGTCTTTGCTCCTGAAGATTTGTATTCGGTTAGCTGTCAGTTCTAGCCTCTTGCCTTCCTTTGTCTATAGGCTGATGATCCCCTGAGGGATGGGTGCATCTTAGGCTCAGTAAAGTACTCCTCTGGGTTAGCCCTGCCCTGGGAACTTCCCGGCTCTGCAGGTGCATTTCTAGTCCCCATGCTCCACCCAGGCTGGTACTGCCTCAGGCAAACCCTTTACTCATGGGGCCTGCATTTCCATCCCAGGTCTGTTCTGCGGTGATTGCCACCTGAGAAGATGCCCAGCCTCCTCTGGTTGCCCAGGGAGACAGGGGGTGTGGCTTCAGAATATCAGGGATTGAGCCCTATTGTTGCCAAAAATGCCTGCTGCTCTGTGCCTCAGGGCACTGCTGCTCCAGTGTGGTTCCCTCTCAAACAACTGTCCTCTCCTCATTCCTGTGCTGCAGAATCAGCGCTGACCAGCTGCAGTCTAGGCCCTGTCCACACTCCTCGAGAAATCACCTAAGAATCTGGACTCTGGGGGACATGCCTCCACACCTCTGAGTGAGAATGGAGGGAAGTGCTGGGAGCTCAGAATTGCAGGTATAGAATATATACAGTTTTATACAGTTTTATGCCTGGCAGGAGAACTCCATGGCACCTAGTAGGGGAGGTAGGTCCACTTTTTAGAGGATCTCTCCCATGGAGTGTAGTGGGAGGTCATTTGAACTCTTCTCGTTTGTTTGTGGGGCACTCCGAGCCATTCTCATGGGGGAGGGGACTCCCGTCAGCTTGGTAATGGATTTTGTACCTTTTGTTTGTATACTTGGGGTCTCAGCTCCCCTGAGCAGGGTTGATGTGCGTTCTTCAACCTTCTCTTTTGGTGCAGTTCTCATCCACCAGGTTAGTTGCTAAATTTCTGTCCTTTAACTTTTCTTCTGGATTGGAGCCTCTGTGGAAAGCTGGCTTCAGTCAGCCATCTTGTCTCCACCCACTGGATACTTTTTCTTCCATTCTTGAGATACTTTGCTAAGAAGAATATGTTCCAGTGCCATCCATGTAAACAGGAAAAAGGTAAAGTCTCCATCTTTTTTAAGGCTGCATAATATTCCATCATGTGCATTTACCACATACCACAATTTATTAATCCATCCTTAATATTCTCCTTTTTAATGAGACTAAGAATGACGATTACCTCATAATTATGTGCATGACATAGTTGTCACTCATTACATTTTAGCTCCTTCCTGTTATTTGAAGACTCAGAGATAAAACTTTTAGAAAATAAGTTTACTTGTAAAAAATTTTGAAAAGTAGGCTCAGTGCCTGTAGCTCAAGCAGCTAAGACACTAGCAACATACACCAGAGGTGGTGGGTTCAAATCTAGCCCTGGGCTGTCCAACAACCATGACTACTACAACCAAAAAATAGCTGGGCATTGTGGTGGGCACCTGTAGTCCCACCTACTTGGGAGGCTGAGGTAGGAGCATCACTTGAGCCCAAGGAGTTTAAGGTTGCTGTGAACTGTGATGCCATGGCACCCTATCCAGGGTGACAGCTTGAGGCTCTGTCTCAAAAAAAGAAAAAAAAAGAATTTTGAAAAGTATTAAGGCCTTATAAAAACTGAGTCATCCAATTAAAATACAACAGGATTAGTGAAACCAGCAAGATGGCAGCAAAATAGAAGGCAACCTGACAAGTTTTTAGGGAAATAAAAAAGAATTCCATGCAAAGATAAAATTATTTTTACTAAGGTTACAGTTACTCTGTCCAGAATAAAATAAAACTTTTCTCAATTGTCATACATGTGAACGTTTTCACATACCTCCACATACCAACAAAAGTCAAGGATCAAGTATTTTGTTGTTGTTTTTAATTTTTACTTTTGGAGTTAATACATAGCATCTACCAAAAGTTCAAGGTTACATATAGGGTATTCTGAAGACTATTTATGGGACAAATGTGCATCTTAACCATAATGGCAGCAGGGCAAGGTGCCAATTCTGTGTCCATGACAGGAAGGATCAGAGTACGTTTACTTCGGATGCTTACTCTTAAAGCTGTTCTATGAAGGATGCAGTTCTAGAGTGAGCTGCTTACTTCGGATGCTTACTCTTAAAGCTGTTCTATGAAGGATGCAGTTCTAGAGTGAGCTGAGGCTCTGTCCTGCTGTTGGCTATTAAGGATGTGATTAAAAATGGGTGTAGATTATAGACAATGATGCTTTTGGAGAATGAAAATTATAGAATAACATGACAGTGATGCTTTGAAAATTAAAACAGGCCAAATAGAGCTGAAATAGAGGGCTTGGGATTGAATTACAAATGAGATCATTAGAAACGAAAACAAATATAGGCTGGCAATATCTATTTCCAGTTAGATCTGTGCTAGTGGATTCTGAGATGTGATGTATATGAATAAAAAGAAACAATAAAAATTGCTAATTAGTAAGCCATCATTGATTTTTATTTTTATAATTTAGTATAAATTGAAATATAATTGAAACTTGTATTTAAGAATATTTTTATTTTCCAATTTTAAGCAAAGCACCCTTGTTGAGATGACACAGGCATGCCTCCAGTCACTGATAAATCAGCACTGTAAATGCTTTGTTATTATAATGCTATATACATGAACATGAATTAAGGAGGCTTGATTTCCATCCTCCCCACCCCGACTGTAAAAAAGGAGATTTCCACAGGTGCATGTTTAAACTCTGAGACACTGTACTAATTTAACCAGAGGATTTGGGTTTTTATGTAAGTTCTGCTAATTTCTGGTAGTGGCCTTAAACTCATTTGCAAAATGGAGATAATTATTTTGTAAGAAAGTTATGAAGATGAAATTATTTATTATATGTATATGTGTACACACTAAAAACTTTTATATCTTTTCCTACTTCAAACAAAACTTTATACCTTAGATTTTTTCTATATCTTGTTGATGTTGACTTGCATTAATGTCATTTTCCCTTGTTTTTCTCCTCCAACTAAACATCTTTATATTTTGGAAGAAAACAGATAAAATCTTCTTTTGGATCCTTATCTTAACAACTGAAAAAGGCATTTCTGACTCAGTAAGGAAAATGTGAAAGTTGATATCCAGGTGACAGTTGACATCAAGGTGACAGTTGATATCACGGAATCTTAATTCCATGAAGTCTCGCAACATTATGATTCAGGATATGCCCGTATTCTTAGAGATTCATAGACAAATATATAGGGATGAAATAATATTTCTATGATTTATACTAAAGAACTCTAGATAAAAATGAGGGTAAATGAAGCAAATATGTCAAAATATTGATGATTATTGAATCTAACTAATGGTGTATGAACATTCATATTATTTGCTATTCTTTGGACTTGAGACTAAATAAAAATAACAAGCAAAAAATGTAGAATATTTTATTTTCATATTTGTCTAGAAAAGTGGTAACACAGTTATATTTAACTAAATAATATATCATCACATTAGATAGCTTCTACAAACACCATTGTAAACTTGAAAGTTCTATATATGTGGTAAAATTTTAGTAGGTTTAAATAACTTCACCATATCCTGGGGGGATTAAGCTACATAGAGTATGTTAATATTTTACTTTAGGAAGAAAAATAGAAGATTCTTTATTCTTATTACTTTGTTATGTGACCAAATATGTAGTGCTTATAGTGTACTGATGGTGTTGATCATACTTTCTCATTCATTCTTTCATTCAGTAATTTGTTTATTCAGTCATCATTTACAAACACCTGTGAATTCCTATTATATGACAGGTTCTGTATGAAGCACTAAGAACATATTAGGAGTAAGGTATGATCCCTACCCTTCAGTAGAACACGTTCTTAGGGCAGAGGCTGGCACCTAAACAACTGACCGTGGGGCAAGTGCTCTTAAAGGCTGTGGTAGATTTGTGTTTTGTCAGCTTAGCCAAATTGGAACTGTTTCCCAGAATTTCCTTCTCTACGTAGGTCCAAGTTAGTGTGGGCCAAAAGTGACATATTGTGTAAGATTTGAAGGCTGAAGTAAAGTCATTGCCATCTTCATTTTCTACTTTAAAGGTCACTATGGGGCCTGAGGCTCTGTTGCAGCTCACATAAGCTTTTCCTTCATCTCTCAGGGTCGACGTCCAGCACCATTTGGGCCAAGAGCCCTTTTATTAACAGCTTCTCCTTTAATTTCTCACTCAGGCAAGATGAATGCTTAGCTTTGTGATGGTGGATACCAGCTTTTCTTCCAGGAAACTCCCATGTGGATGTTGGCAGCTTGTGGTGGTAAGAGATCAAACCTTTGCAGATTCCAATTTGTTTTTGGTTCCTTCAATCTTTCCTCAATATCTTTTGATTGACTACTCTGTAGACTTCAAGATTCAGTACCAGCCACAGAAATAACTGCTTCACTCAGGCTGTTAAATTAGCTCCCCAACAACTGTGGAAAGTCAAATCCCTTTAATAAATTCCATATGTGTTTATCTATCTATCTTCCTATCTTTTTTCCATATCCATCCATCTATCTTTTCTTAAAGAAAAACACATTCATATATACTGAGTACTATGAGAAGAGACAAAGAGAATGGGTAGTTTTTCCTGAAAGGGGAAGAGTAATCAGGGTAAGGGTTAGAAAAGATTTCTCTAAGAAAGATTTTGAGGTGGGATAGGAGGATGAATGAGGGTTCATTAAGTGAATAATGAGGAGAAATTTATTCCACTGGACATGAAACACAGGGAGTTGGGAATTTTAGAGGTGATTAGCATGGTGGTGGTATGATTACACTTGAAGGTGGGTGTATGGAAGGCAGGGGGAGAGATATAGTATCAGAAAGAGGCAGAAGATGATCCGGAAAAAGAAAGGGAACTAAAACTATGAAAGTTTAGTAGAGATAGAGAAAGGATATTAACAAAGTTTAGTGAGGAAATGACATAATCAGATCACATAGGTATAAGCTATTTTAGCCAAGGATTCTAAACTTCTTGAGGAACATATAATTCTTTACTCCTTCTCTCAAGTCCATTTACATACAAAATATCTCCATTAAGTATTTTTTGATGTTATAGCACCTTACAATTAGTTATTCAAATCATTATCCAGCTTTTTTCTCAATAAGACACCTTGAAAGGTAAGAAGTGATATTTAGACTTATTCAAAGCAATCTGTACATAATAGATAACTATTCGGAATCACTTTAAATATATAAGAAATGGTATTGAGCCCTGGTTCCCAAATTTAGTGCCAAGATGTCCTGTAGTGCCACAACAAATTTACAAAGGCACTAGAGGATAATTTATAATCTCAAAGAAAACTTGGTGACATCTGCAGGGCACAGGGTGAGTGACATCCATTTTGATAATGATGTCATATCTTTGCAAAGCTGGCATTCTAACAGTCATGTTAAAAAGCAACTGCTGTGCAAAAATCAATGTGGAACAAGAAATGAAAGTGGCAGCATCCAATGTGATTCCAGTGTTTGAGAATCTGTGCAGTGACCAATAGGACCATATATCACCCTGGTAAGAAACTGTAAAAATATTTTTATTCAATTTAAGGATTTTATTTTTAAAAACAGCTAATTTTTTAGGCTACAAATACTTTTTAAGTAGCTGGGGCCTAACTACTTAATAAACAGCTATTAGGTATTACTTTTGACTTAGGGAGCCATAAAAATTACTGGGGAAACTAAGGGCACTATGAACCAAGGAAATTTGGGAATCTTTATTAGAGAGGTCACAAAGCTGCAGAATATGTGTGGTATAAGACAATGTTGGGGTAAACATTAAAAGCTATAGGATTTAACATTTGGCCTGAAGGTGCTATTGTGTTCCATAATTGCAGAATGCTATAGTAGCATAAATATTTCTCTGCTTGTCTAGCTTTTGATAGTAACTCTAGCTGTGAGCTCCTTATGCCACATTTTCCTTGGAGCAGAAGCCATGTGGAGAAAGAACATAGAGGATTTCAACAACTCATTGCACCAAATTTCTACATTGGCAAAATGAAGTGCATTACTGAAGAACTCCAAGGGGATTTTTAACTTTCCATCTGATGCAAGTGAAATGTTTAATGTACGTTCTATTTTTCTAAACAACCATTTCCTATATGAACAAGTAATTATTTACTGCCTTTTGCCTTCTTGTAAGTATCAAAATTTTGTCATTTATTTATTTATTTATTTATTTATTTATTTATTTTTAGAGACAGCATCTTACTTTGTCACCCTTGGTAGAGTGCTGTGGCATCACAGCTCACAGCAACCTCATTCTTGGGCTTAGGCGATTCTCTTGCCTCAGCCTCCCAAGTAGCTAGGACTACAGGTGCCTGCCACAGCACCGAGCTATTTTTTTGTTGCAGTTTGGCTAGGGCCGAGTTTGAACTGGCCACCCTCGGTATATGGGACTGGCGCCCTACCCACTGAGCCACAGGTGCTGCCCCAAATTTTGTCCATTATGATGAGGGTTACAGGTATCTGTTCTGTTCAAAATTGTTGGTAGGTTCTAGTTCATAAGCTTTGCTTCTGTTTGCATTTCTTGAGTGTCCACTAGAGGGGGGGGGAGGAAATGTGCCAATTTTCAATGAAATCCTACTATAATGAAAATTGAACACCTGTTAGCTTATTATGTGCTAGATACTTTTTGAAGCATTTTATAAACATATGTATTAAATCATTTTTGAGACATTTTGTATAGGTGTTATTGTTATCCCTGTTTTATGGATGAGGAAATGAGGTACAGATTGTTTGTAGAATAAGACCAAGGTGACTTATCTAGTAGATCAGTATCTGATCCTACATTGGCTGATTCTAGTGATAACTGCCTTAACCATTCTGTTCTACCCATTTCCATTTTGGGAAAGTCATGTTGCTTAAATCTCCCAGTGCTCAGAGTTTCAAAGATGCAAATTAATGTCTCAAAGCTCCAGGGATAACTAAATGGTGGGACCAATACTCTGCCTCCCAATTTTACGCACTTTTGGTTATATCAATAATCTTTAACATGGGATGAATTAAGATGAAACATAAGAAATTGCCAATATTTAACCACTTTGACTTAAAAACTCAGTTTCATATAGTTCAATTTTCAACAATATGACCCATACAGTTTAGAGTGTATTAGAAATTTTATTTAAGCTTATTTTTAACTTAAAAATGAGTGGAAAATTAAGTTTTATGAAGTTTTTATTTTTTTTGAAGTTTTTATTTTATGGTGAATAATGTGCCTCCCCCATGTGTTGTATTGTCCTACACACACAGTAAATGAAGTCCTTGAGGGACCACGTAGAATGGAGCTCCACATGAATGCAGAGTGGCACCTATGTTACTTTGTTTGATTTCCATACGTTATGCCATTTAAAAAATCTTTTTAAAAATTTTTAATTATGAATATTACGAGTACATAATAGTTGTATATCTTTATAGGGTCCATGTGATGTTTTAATGCAGGCATACAATATATAATAATCAAAGCAGGGTAATCAGATGTCCATAACCTCCGGAATTTATCATTTCTTTGTGTTCAGAAAATCTCAATTCCACTCTTTCAGTGAAAGTATATACAAACTTATTGTTGATTATAGTTGCTTAGTTGTGCTATCAAATATTGTTCATCCTATCTAGCTATCTAACTATATTTTTACACACATTAACCATCATCACATTATCCCCTCCCCTCCTGCTTCCCTTCCCAGCCTCTGGTAACCATTATTCTAGTCTCCCTAAGATTTGTTGTTTTTAATATTTAGCTTGTAGATCTGGAGTGAAAACATGCAAAATTTTTGTTTCTGTGCTTGGCTTATTTTACTCAACATAATGTTCACTGGTTACAGTTATGTTGCTGCAAATGGCAGTATTTTGTTCTTTTTATGGTTGTATAATATTCCATTGTATATAGGTACCACAGTTTCTTTATCCATTCATCCTGTGATGGAAACTGAGGTTTATTTCAAGTTTTGGCTATTGTGAATAGTGCTTTAATAAACATGGGAGTGTAGCTATCTTCTTGATATACTGATCCCTCCCCTGTACTTTGGATATATGCCCACCAGTAAGATTTCTGGATCATGTGGTAGTTCTATTTTCAGTTTTTGGAGGTGGCTTCATGCTGTTCTCCATAGTGGTTGCACTAATTTACATTCCCTCCAACAATGTATAAGGGTTCCCCTTTCTCCATATCCTCTCTAGCACTCGTTATTGCCTGTGTCTTTGATGAAAGCCATTTTAACTGGGGTGAGATGACATCTCATTGCAGTTTCAACTTGCATTTCTCTGATGACTAATGATGTTGAAAGTTGTTTCATATACCTGTTGGCCATTTGTATGTGTGCTTTTGAGAAATGTTTATTCAGATACTTTGCCCATTTTTAAATCAGATTATTAGATTTTTTTTCCTATGGAGTTGTTGGAGCTATTCTAGCTATATACCCTTGTCAGACAGGTAGTTTGTGTATATTTTACCCTATTCCATCAGTTTTTGCTTTTCTTGGTTGATTGTTTCTTTTGCTGTACAGAACCTTTGTAGCCTGATATGGTACCATTTGTTCAATTTTACTTTGGTTGCCTGTGCTTTAGGGGTACTACTCAAGAAGTCCTTGCCCAGACCAATGTCCTGAAGTGTTTTCCCCAATGTTAGCTTTCAGTAGTTTTATAGTTTCAGGTCTTACATTTAAGTCTTTAATCTGTTTTTATTTGATGTTTGTATAAGGCAAGAGATCAGGGTCTAATTTCCTTCAGCACTTGGACAATTTCCTGCTGCTCTCCCCTGGCCTGCAAGGTTTCCACTGAGTAGTCTGCTGCTAGGACATATTGGGGCTCCTTTGTATATTGTTTTGTCTTTTTTCCTTGCTTCCCTTAGAAACTTTTTTTTCATCTGTGACCTTTAGGAGCTTGATTAAAAATGCGTTGAGGAAGTTTTGTTTGGATTAACTCTGCTTGGTGCTCTATAACCTTCTTGTACTTGAATATCTTTTTCTAGGTTTGGAAAGTTTTCTATTATTATGTCTTTGAATGAATTTTTCTACCCAAACCTCTCTCTCTCTTCCTTCTCTTTAAGGCCAATAATTATTAAATTTGCCTTTTTTGTGTGACTATTTTTTTTAGATCTCATAGGTGTGTATTTTCAAATAGCTTATCTTTAGGCTCACTAATTTTTTCTTCTGCTCAGTCAGTTCTATTACTGAGAGATTCTGACACATTTCTCAGTTGGTCAATTGAATTCTTCAGCTCCAGAATTTCTGCTTGATTTTTTAAAATTATTTCTTTTATTTATTTATTTAGTTCTTTTATTAAATCATAGCTGTGTACATTGATATGATCATGGGGCACCATACACTAGCTTCATAGACCGTTTGACACATTTTCATCACAATGGTTAACATAGCCTTCCTGGCATTTTCTTAGTTATTGTGCCAAGGCATTTACATTCCATATTTACTAAGTTTTGCATATACCTTTGTAAGATGCACAATCTTTTGTTCTTTTATTAAATCATAGCTGTGTACATTGATATGATCATGGGGCATCATACACTAGCTTCATAGACCGTTTGACACATTTTCATCACACTGGTTAACATAGCCTTTCTGGCATTTTCGTAATTATTGTGCTAAGACATTTATACTCTTTATTAAACTTCTCTGATAGGTTTCTGAATTCCTTCTCTGTGTTGTCTTGAAGTTCATTGTGTTTATTTAGGACAGCTATTTTGAATTTCTTGTCTGACAGATCATATATCTCCATCACTCTGGTATTGGTTACAGGTACCTTATTTAGTTTGTTTGGTGAGGTCATGTTTTCCTGGGTGTTCTTGACCTTATATATGTTTGTTAATGTCTGTGCAATGAAGAGTTAGGTATTTATTTCTATCATCACAGTCTGAACTTATTTGAACCCATTGCTCTTGAGAAGGCTTTCCAGATATTCAAAGGAAATTGAGTGTTGTGATCTAAGTCCCAGATCTCTGCAGCTGTATCAGCATTGGGGTGCCCCAAGCCCAGTAATGTTGTGACTATTGCAGATTCCTGGTGGTACCACCTTGATGGACCTGTGTGAGATATGGGAGAATTCCCTGGATTAACAGGCAACATCTCTTACTTTCTTTCCTCACTGTCAATGCTGGGCTGCTGGAGTTGGGAGAGAAGTGACGTGGGCACTCCTTTGTGGCCACCAGTGCCAGGTCACACTTAAAGCCAGCCCAGTCTTACTCAAAGCCCATGGTGACTGTTGCCTGGCTACTGCCAATGTTTATTCAAGCACAAGGGCTTTTCAGTCAGCAGGTAGCAGATCTTACCAGAACCTTCCCTTTGGGGCAGTATGTTTCCTTCTGGCCTAGAGTGGGTTCAGAAATGCATCCAGAAACTAAGGCCTGGACTCAGGTGCTTTAGGAGTCTGCTTCATACTTCATTTTTACTGTGGCTGAGCTGGTATTCAAGTTGCAAAACAAAGTCCTCTGAACTTTTCCCTTTCCTTTGTCTAATAACTCAGGGGTCCTCAAACTTTTTAAACAGGGGGCCAGTTCACTGTCCCTCAGACCGTTGGAGGGCTGGACTATAGTTAAAAAAACAAAAACAAAAAACTATGAACAAATTCCTATGCACACTGCACATATCTTATTTTGAAGAAAACAAAACGGGAACAAATACAATTCACACCGCCTCATGTGGCCTGTGGGCCGCAGTTTGAGGACCCCTGGAGAAGAAGACTCCCTAAATTCTACTGCCTGTAGTTGTGGAAGACAGGTGACATAGGCACTAGCTTGGCTACCACTGCTGATTTCTCACAGGGTCATGTGCACAAGTCCGGTGGCTCCAAGCCAGCACAGCTACAGGAGTTTCCCAAGGAATGCAGCCTTTGTGTCTTGACTGCCTCATAAATTCAGTCCAGGCCCCAGGCTGCTTTATGTTAGCCCGTGGTAGGGCTAGCCAGAACTCAGATCTCAGGGCAAGGATTTTTCTCTGGCCAGTTTAATCTATTAATAAATAATCGATCCATGGGCAGTGGCAGAATCCTGCACTGTGCTGTGTTCTCCTGTGCCAGGGCAGTCCTGAGATTCAATGGAAAGTTTCACCATCAGTTCAATCTCCTTCCCTCAGGAACTCATTCTCTCTTCACTCCGTGTGCTGGTGTGGCACTGTCCAGAGATGGCAGAAGGGTGGCGTAGGCAGTGCAAAATTGTCTTTTGTACCCTCGTCAGTGCCTCTTTCCTTAATACAATGTTAAAACCAGGTAGTATGATTACTCACATGATTTTTGGTTCTCCTGAAAGTACTTGCTTATGTGGATAATTGTTGAATTTGGTGTTCATGCAGAGGGACAAGTGCTGGAGGTTTTTATTCAGCTATCTTGCTCCCTCTTGTGCCTTCTTATGATGTATTTAACTTCCTGTCTTCTTGAATACCATGAATATGAGTAATTATGTAAACTGTGGACTTTAAATAATAAAAGGTTTACAATACTTTGCAATGAAATGGAGAATAACCATGAAAATCCTGATTCCTTTGCCAGAAATATGGAGAAGATAAGTTATTCAGACCACCCTGTCACTGAAAACAAAAAGTATAAAAATGCTGTCAAAAAATACATAATTACCAAACCAAAATTGAAGGGAACATGGGAATCCAGAGAGATAAGCAAAACACTATATTTCCCTTTGTTTTAGACATTTATCAGTATAGACTAACTTAAACTTTTCTTTTAATAATTCAATAAGAAAAAAGGGACAACCCCTACCCAATTTTGTGTCCATTTTAGTTGGAAATTCTATTAGGCATTCTTTTCTATATTGAACTGGGACCCTCATGGTAAGAGTCAGCCTATTTCCCTCATCCCAGCCCCATAATTGTTGACCTTATTTTATTTTCTTTCAGTATTTTAAGAGCATGACTCTACTATCTTCTGGTTTACACATTTTCATGATTAAGTCTACCATTATCCTTTGTTCATCTGCACATGATGAATCATTTTTTTCTGGCTGCTTTGAAGATTTTATCTTCATTTCTTGTTTTGAACAATTTGATTATGATGTGTCTTAGTGTTTTCATATTTCTTGTACCTGAGGTTTATTGAGATTCTTAGATCTGTGGATTATAGTTTTTTAAATTAAATTTGGAAAAAGTTTTGCCATTACTTTAAGAAAATATTTCTTCCATTCCCTTCCCTCTCTTGTGAAAACTTCAATAACACATATGTTTGGCAGCTTGCAGTTGTCCATAGCTCACTAATGTTTTGTGTTTTTTTTTTCACTAATCTCTCTGTGTTTAATTTTGCATAGTTTCTATTGCTGTGTCTGTCTTCAGGATCATAAATCTATTCTTCTGCAGTAAGTACATCAATCTGCTGTTAATTCCATCCAGAGTATTTTACATTTAAAACATTTTTATCTCTCTTTGTTTATGTTTGGTCTTTATAAACATATACTCATGTCTTTTTTTTACCACGCTAATGTTTTCTCTACCTTCTTAAATATATAGGATATAGTTATCATAACCATTTAATGGCCTTGTCTATTAATTCTATCTTCAGTGCCATTTCTGCCTCTGTTATTGATACATTTTTCTTCTCATTATGAACCACATTTTTCTGAATCTTTCCATGCCTTGCAATTTTTTACCAGATGCCAGATTACTTTCTTGGGAAATGGATTATTTTTGTATTCCTAAAATTATTTTTGAGATTTTTTTTTTTTTTCTGGAGCACAGTGAAAATACTTCAAGGAAGTCTGATTCTTCTAAGGCTTATTTTAATGCTTTCTTAAAACCAGATCAATATTTAGTCTGGGACTACTTTCCTCCACTACTACTAAGTTAGTAAGGTATCTTGAGTACTCTATCCGATGATTGGGAATAAAGATTTTCTACATGGCCCTATGTGAGCTCTAGGGATTGTCCCACTTGTTCCTTTCTGACAGCTCTTTCCCTGATCTTCGGTACTTCCTTATCTGTATGTGCTCACCAGTACTTTAATGAAGACTGAAAGTGTGTGCTCTTTAGATCTCTGGAACTCTCTCTTTTGCAGTACTTTTATCTGTTCTTGTCTACCCTGAAAATTCTAAACACCTTAACTTTGAATTTTTTAATCCATCTCTTCAACTCATGGAGAATAAGGGCTCTGTTGCAATTCTTCCTCTCTGCACTGTGGCCATGAAGTTCTCTTCAGGAAGTGAGTTTTGACTACCTCACTTATTTCTCTTCCCTCAGAGATTATTTCGTTGTGTTTCCTGTTGTACAATGTCTGAAGGAAATTGTTTCACATATTTTGTCCAGTAATTTAGTTATTTAAGTTGGAAGCATAAGTCTTAGCCATAACAGAAGCCTCATTATGCTTACTATATTTGGAAAAGAAAACATAATTTTGAAAGTATCAACAGAGAACAGATTTTTTCTAAAAAGTACATATTTTACTTTAAAAAATAATCAAATATAACTTCTACAAAAGAAAAATGATTAAGTATAGGAGGTTCACAAACAAGTTACCAGCAAACATGATTGAAGAGAAAATTAGTAAACTGTAGCTAATCCAGAATAAATTATATACATACGGAATGCCTTTGTAGTATAAATTTTCTATGCAGGTATAAAATATGAAAGAGAGGTTAGGTACATGCAAGGTTGCCTGTGAAAATTTAACATACATTTAATCACAATGTAAAGAAGAGAGAAGGAAGAGAATGTAGCAGAGGAAATATTTGAAGGTATAAAAACTAAAAAATTTTTAGAACTGAATGAAGACGTTGCTCTACAGACTTATGAAGAGTGATAAGTCCCTCTCAGGATAAATACTAGCATCTGCAATTAACCACAGCAGAGTCGTAGTGCAGGACACTAAGGACAAAGGGAAACATATTAAGAGCAACATAGGAAAAAGACCTTCAAAGGCATGACAGAATGATTTCTATAAAGAAGACACACAACAAAGAGATAGTGGAATGAGATTTTCACTGTGTTAAAATAAAATGACTGCCAACCTAGAATGGTACAAGGGGAGATAACTGTTAAGAATGAGGTCAAAATAAAGACATTTTCAGATCAAAACAATGAAACAAACATGGGAGAATTTACCAATTTATCTAACTTCCTACATAGATTCTAAGAAAGTTACTTCAAGGAGAAAGAAAGTAACCTCAGACAGAAGGAAGGTCTGAGACACAAAAATCATGCCAACTGCTAAAAGTGGGAAATCTAAATGAACAGTGACTAAATAAAGTTACACTAATTGTGGCTGTGACTCATAATTAAAAGTGAGAATTAAGAGAGGTAAACAACCTATGTGAGGAAGGAGGCTATTTGAATTAAGTTGTTTCACAGTATTTAAATTTCCAGGAGGAATTGAAAAATATTGATAAATTTTGGACATTATTGTACTTTCTAGGGTAACAACAAACTTGCAACAGACTCTAATGTTCAAGTGAGTTAGTGGAAAAATAAGGCAAGATGGGTTAATACACATACCTCCAAAAAGAAGGTAAGAAAGGAGAGAAATATTAAAAATAGGTGTGAAAATTATAAAGTCAAAAATATAGGCATATCTAATCCAATCTATCAAAATTTACATTAAATTAGATGTATTAACTGTTCAGCTTAAAAGGCAAAGATCATCAGACTGAAAAAAATAACTAAATTCAACTGTATACTGTTTTTAGTAAACTCATCAGGTTATAGAAAATTTGAAAATACAATAAAAAATAAACTAGCATGAAAATACCAGAAAGCCTATATACATGTATTAATATCACATGGAATAGGTTTTTCATAAAGAAAAGAAATTTCTCATTAAAAAAAATCATAACATTATGATAAACAATATTTTCATGATTTGTTGTTATGGAAATTTGTATATACTCAGTCATATAGATTCAAAATATGAAAAGCTAAAAGTCACCAGGAGAGAGGAATAAAAAGATGTATAATCACAGTGAAAAATGATAATACATATTTGTCAGAAATTGATAAAGCAAGCACAAAGAACGTAGAAGATTTAACTGTGATTAGCACACTTAACCTAATGTAATGGACATTTACTTAGGCCACTCGTACCCAATTATCTGCAGAGTACTTTGTCTTGTCAAACATAATAAACCACTTTTTAAAAAGTTTGCCATATGTTGTATCATAATTTTTTAAATCAGTTTCAAAGTGTTGATATTAGAATTTAGAAAATATTTTAAAGGAAATGATAATAAACAGTTCAAACAAAACAAGTAAGATGAAGCTAATGGACATTTAGATGGAAAGGTAGAGGTTTAAATTTGTATATTACACAAGAAGAAAATTAGTGAACTGATTATGCTTTCTAAGAAGACAGAAATAGAACAGTAAAATAAACTTAAAGATCGCATAAAAAGAGAAAAAAAAGAAGAAAATGATGGAACAGTAAACACTTATACAATATGGTATCAATGAGACTGAAAGCTGGTTTTAAATTGACAAACTCTGGAAAGTTTGGCCAAGAAAACAAAAGATAATGCAAAGATAAACAATATTTACCAATGATACTTCATCCACCCCTTCAAGGGAAAGGCAAAGTATTGGAAATAGGTGAGAAAGTAACTATATTTTGAGGGAAAAACCTCACTTTTTTGAGGGATCCTTTTGATAAGGAATATATGGAAACTTCTTTGTTGTGTGATTTTATTTTGCTTAAAATAATAATGTCACCTGTAGAAACTATCAAATCTGTATGTTTGAAAATTTAACAACAAATCGTTTAAATAATAATTTGTAGATAAAATTAAGAACAGTATTAGGACTTATAAATTGAATTCAATTTCATGAGCATGATCAGTGATCTCATTGAAGTTTCAGTAATTTTGCAAAATGTATTTTTCTACTCACTAGATGGCAGTGGCATCTCCCACTCCCCACTGTTATAATCAAAGTATCCGGAGACCAAACATGTCTCCAGATTGTCAGATGTCCCCCTGGGGGCAAAATGAACCCTGGCTGTGAACCACTGAGCTCTAGAAATCTTGATTTCAGCATTGTTTCTAAACACTAAAAAATTTACAAATAACATAAACATTCCCAAATAAGAGTGGGTTAAAAAGTATTACAAATTCACACAATGGATTACTATTCAATTTTTAAAAAATAAAGTTATAGAGTAATATTCAATGATAAGGAAGACCTTTCCTGTATATCCATAAGGAATATTGTTACATTTAAAAAACATTATATTTTAGAATGCTTGTGTATGTACTGCCAAGAGAAAAAAAAAAAAAAAAAAGGATAATTTTAACAGTGGTATTTCTCTCCTTAGGTGGTAAAGTTAAAACTAGATTTTTTTTGCTTTGTTTATACATATTTTAAAATAATGTGATGCCAGTGCATAACTTTTATAACAAGAATTCAAAATTATTTTTATTGCCTTTTTAAAACAAAGTTAAGACTCCTTGACCCCAACATTAGATTGGCAGAATGGTGATAGAAAGGGATGAGCAAATTTTGTTGTACTTTTCTTAGAGAGGAAACAGCCTAACTTGTTGCTGTGTAAGCTGTGATGCTGTTTACAGACGCTGTATGTTATTTAACTTCTCATCCTGGGAGCCAGAAACTATCTTCTTGCAGAAAACATAATCAGATCTTTCAGGCTAACTGTAACATCCAAGATGCATGATGATGAAATTACAATTGGATTGTGTCTGCACTTCTTCTGGAAAACAAGACTTGAATGCAAAGGCAGCACCAAACAAATTAGAATGAGGAGTCTTGACAAGTAGTGTGGTTTCAGGCCCAAGATGAAGATTCCATCCTTTGAAGTTTCTCTATATTGTTGTGCTGAGACTGCATCATTGTATTCAGTCAGCTGGAGCATGTACATGGAGTGTTGATCTTGCTGCCTGCCTTTGGCCTATAGAATAATCTACTCTTCCAACACCTCACTTACATGAAAGTTCAGGAATTTGTTTGGGTAGATGCTCTGACACATGTCATTGAGCTTGGATCTTCTTCTCTCTGATGTTGATTTGCTACAGTCTCTGGCTCCATCTAAGTATGGATGTGGAATTTCTGATAAAGTCAGAGAAGCCTGTTAAGAATTTTGTCTCTACATCCAAGGATTGATACTTTTACTAGATGGGATAGCTTCTGCTGGAAAAAAAGGATGGTGGTGGTGGAAGAGATTGCTGGTTAATCAGCCAATACTTGTCATCTCCTTTTTCTTCCCTAATGAAAGAATTTTTAGCTAGGCACATGAATGAGTAAAAATTACATTTTTCAGGATCTCATGGAGCCAGGTATTGCTTTGTGATTGACCAGTGAGGATGAGCAGGAACAGTATGTGCAGCTGCTGGTTCTGCTCCTCTCCTTTTTTTTTTTTTTTTACCACTGTTGGGAATGAAGGTAAACCATTGTGGAGGTAAACCATTGTGGACCATGTGATATGACTAATTCCTTAAGGCAGTAATCCCAAAACTTTGTTGCTCATTAGACTTACCTAGGAAGCTTTTAAAAATCCCAATGCCCAAGTCATACTATGTATCAATCAAATGAGATTGTCTTGAGGTGGAAGCCCAGCATCAGTGAAAGCTCCAAGGGAATGGAACTGGAAGGCAGTAGCCTAAGAGAAGAATCTCAAGAATGGAAAAACAAATATCACATGTACTCATGCATAAGTGAGAGCCAGGCAGTGGGTAATACATGCTTGTACAGAGTGGCATAATGCACTTTGGAGACTCAAAAGCAGGAAGGTGGGAGAGAGGTGAGGTATCAAAAATTACCTACAAAATACATTGTATGCTATTTGGAGGTACACTAAAATCCCTGACTTCACCACTATGCAATTCATCTATGTATCGAAAAACTATTTGTACACCTCAATGAATCCCCAACAACAACAACAGCAACAACAAAATCAAAAAATCAAAAAAACTACTTGTACATCCTAAATGAAAAATAAAAATAAAATTAAATTGAAACATTAAAAAAAAAATAAAAACAAAGTTAAAAGGGAATTTATCAAAGATATGACCAAAGAAGGAGCTACTTGGAGGGAAGATCTCAATGTGCAGCTCCAATCAAGTCATATTACCAAGTTTGCTGCCTACCTTGTCTAATCATAAATTGATATTAGTTGGAGATGGTGCTCTGAAAGGTATGGGCTGAATTTTTAGTGAATCATATCAGGTCATGCAAGTTGCCTGTCTCCCTGCTTCCCTGCCTTCCTTTTCTCTAAGAACAAAGTCTTTAATATCTTCTTGTTTCCTTTTAATTTTCTTATATTTTCCCCAAGACTGTAAAGCACAAAAGAGTCTTATTCATTGAGGTATGGCTCTCCCAACAGCTAGAAGTGAAAAGGTTAGCAATTTGAAAATCTTAAAAATGATCAATGGGCTAATTTTACCTTGATCCTGGACACCTGTGAAGAGAAAATACCTCTATCTAGAACAAGACCTCAATCTAACTTGAGATGTGGAACAAACACATAATATCCAAGCTAATGTCATGTATGGCACACTTGCTTCCCTGTCTGACATTCAATTTTTTTCTGCCTTTTGGCATTTTGAAAAGATTCTTTCATATGTTTCCATTTCTAAATTTTTCAGCCAGATCATAACAGCAGAATTTGTTATTTAACCTTGATTTGATTTAGCAATGACTGCATTTGGTGTTGCTTTCAAATGCTCACAGTCACTGCTAACTGCATTCTAACAGCCCTGGTGGGTATGACTATTTAATCATCTTGATTTCTCAAGTGATTGTCTTCTTAGCCTTTATTTGCCATAACTTCCTTAAGGTTTGCTTCAATAGTACCAGTTCTAGCAGCCTATCAAGATGACTATGGGCTATTTAATTACAAATTGAAAAATTGAGCCCGTTAGCATGAAGTAAAGAGCAACAATTCCCTTACCTGTATCTCCCAGGGACACACAAATCTTTAAATGTTGTGTGAAAGGCCCTCCACGTAAATGCAATATATACTGCTGCTAAAGTCATCACTACCCCCAAAGACATTTATATCAAACTGCACCAACATCTGGTTTTCCATAAATCAAAACCTTACTTGCTGTGTTTAAAGGGCCATTTGCCATTTCAAAGGGAGAATTTTAATGAAAGAAATAGAATAATTAAAAACATCGTGAGCATCATCTGGAAACACTCCCCTGATAACTTCCCGCATACATTCACTCACATGCCATATCTTTTCAGCCCAGGAAATGCTAAACAATTTTGGAAAACTTGCAAATCTCTCTCCTTTAGAGCATTGACAAGATGACTATCTTGGTATTTAGCAAAAGGCTATAGATCTTGGCCTGAAGCAAGATGGACTTAGCTTACCTTCATCAGCAACATGCAAACTTAACTTCATTGTTGAAATATCACTAGTGTCCACAGTAACAAGCTTCCTCAGGCTTCAGATCAATCACTTAACAAAGCAAAAATCAAAACAACTTTCCCTATCACAGACTCGGGCTATGTGGTTTATTATTGAAATTTACTGAAACCAACTTAACTTATATTCTCTAACTGTATACTTTTACAAATATGGCATATTTCTAAATGCCTCTGAAAGTTAGAAATGTATTGCTTAAATATTTTCTACATTTCACATTCACCTCTAAGAAACCACAAGAAGAATCTGTAGAATCCTAGCCTTCTTGGTTGTTAATGAGCGGTAACTTGGACACTCTTGTTAGCACAGTGCATTTGGATAGTGCCTTTGAAGATGGTGGCAAGTTAAAAAACAGATGGGTAGGGAGGATAAGAAGGCGCCAACTTGGACAGCGTTATTCAAGGCAGAGAAGCCTAATGAGTGAGACAATACAAAGGTGCCTGGCAGCTCAGGGCTGAATTTTTGTGCTAGTAAAAAACCACTTCCCCAACACATCTGATGCTTATTCAACTTTGCACTTCATTTTTCTCTTCCTTGGTTCATTTCATTTTTGTAGCAAAACAGAGTTGAAGGACTGAAGATAAAGAAAAATGAAAAGGAGGAAACGGCATCGTAAGTTTCAGTGTATATATACATTGCTGTCTTTGAACCTACTTCTAACAATTCAATGGCTTGTTAAACCATGAATTTCAAAATTAGTTGTGTACACATCACCTGGGGATCTTGTTAAAAATGAATATTCTGTGCTATGATGATGCTGTAGCACTCTAGCCCCGGCATCAGAGCAAGACACACACACATTCTCTCTCTTTCTCAAAAAAAAAAAAAAAAGAAAGAAAGAAAGAAAGAAAAAAAGAAAGAAAAAAAGACAAAGAGAGACAGGGAGTGGAAATTAAAACAATTTAGATGCAAAGCTTAATAAAGAAATAAAAATTACATAGCATATTAAAAACTTGTATTGGAAGCAGTAATGAGAAAAATTGACACTGCAAAACCATTAAAATGACAGAAAACTTGAGCAGTTATCTATGTTACGTTGACGGGAAATATGAACATGACAAATGTAGAAGCCAGAGATTCATTGGTGAAGATAATTGTATGTATGAAGATCAGATCAAAATACATGAAACAGAAGCAGCAGCAAAAGATGCAGTAAGAGAAAATTTTTCCTAGGAAACCAAACACTTCGAATTTTTTATAGTTATTTTTATAGACTTGAGGGGTACAAATGCAGTTTTGTTACACAGACATAATACACAGTGGTAAAACCTGGGCTTATAGTGTAACCATCACCCAAATAATGTACATTGTCCTCATTAAGTAATTTCTCATTCCTCACACCCCCAACCTCCCACCCTCTCACCTTTCTGAATCTCCATTGTGTATTATTCCACTCGCTATGTCCATATGCACATATTATATAGCTCCCACTTAGAATTGAGAACATGTAGTATTTGACTTTCTGTTTCTGAGTTATTTCAGTTAGGATAGTGGCCTCCAGTTTCATCACTGCTGCCAAGGCATGATTTTATTCTTTTTAATGACTGAGTAGTATGTCATGGGATGGATGTCTATATCTATATCTATATCTATCTATATCATCTATACACACACACACACACACACACACACACACAGACCCCATCTTCTTTTTTTAGTCATCAGTTGATGGACACTTAGGTTGAGTTCATATCTTTGCTATTATGAATAGCTGTGATAAGCATATAAGTGCAGGGTTGTTTTTTTTTTGTTGTTGTTTGTTTTTTTGATTTAATGGTTTATTTTCCCTTGGGTATATATACCCAATAGTGGGATTGCTGGATCAATGGTAGTTCTATTTTTAGTTCTTTAAGTAATATCCATACTATTTTACATAGAGATTATGCTGATTTACATTCCCACCAACAGTGTATAAGTGTTCCCTCGTCTCTACATCCTTGCCAACATCTTTTATGTTTTGATTTTTTAGTAATAGGCATTCTGACTGGTGTAAGATGCTATCTCATTGTGGTTTTAATTTTCATTTCTCTGATGATTAGTGATGATGTTGATAATTTTTTCATATGCTTGTGGGCCATTTGAATGTCTTCTTTTGAAAATGTCTGTTTATGTGCTTTACCTATTTTTTAATAAAATTATTTGTTTTTATTTTTGTTCGGTTTGAGTTCCTTGTAGATTCTGAATATTAGTCCTTCCTCAGATACATAGTTTGTGAATATTTTTCCCTTTCTTTAAGTGGTCTGGTAACACCATTGATTATTTCTTTTGCTATGCAGAAACTTTTTAGTTTAACTATATCTCATTTGTCTATTTTTATTTTCATTGCATTTGTTTTTGAGGTTTGAGTCATGAATTTTACCCAGGCCAGAAGAGTTTTCCATAGGTTTTTGTCTAGAATTTTTACAGTTTCAGTTCTTACATTTAAAGAGGCAGAATTTAGTTACGTGTTTGAGAAACATTCTAAAATACACAATTTTCTCACCTTGGAAAAGTGATCAAAATAATATTGACTGCATTTAGTTTTAGATACTATTTTTTAATTTAGAATGCACTGTAATCAAAGAAAATATGTTGGTTAGTTACATCTGGTATAAAAGAGTTTTATCTCTTTTTTGTGTGTTTGTTATTTGTTTTTGTGGAGCCAGAGTCTTACTTTGTTGCCAAGACATAAAGACATGGTTGTAGCTCACTGCAACCTCAAACTCCTGATCTTGAGTGATCCTTCTACTTCAGCCTCCCAAATAACTGAGACTACAGGCATGTGCCACCATGCCTGGCTAATTTTCCTATTTTTTGTAGAGACAGGGTATCATTATGTTGCTCAGGCTGGTCTTGAACTCCTGACCTCAAGTGATCCTCCTGCCTTGGCCTCTTGAAGTGCTAGGATTGCAGAGGTGAGCCACCACATCCAGCCCAAAAGGTTTTATCTCTCTATAAATCTCTCATCTGTCATCTGAATCCCTACATAGACTAGAATAATAATAGAGCCAATGACAATTGTGATCCCACTTATCACATCATGCTTTGGTGAATAAATCAGGTAATAATACAAAAACCTCTTCTTCTGAGTATAAAAACCTTTGTGCACTATAGTTCAGCTCATATATTTTTGTCTAATGCTTTGATTCAGGATTTGACACCAATGTCATTTTTGTTAAATACAAGCAACTGAGAAATTGGCAGCAGCAAATAAATCATGGTTTAGGATGCTCAGCTAACATATCACGTATCCCTTTTATACTATTTGATATATGTATCTCAAAGAGGCACATCAGATGTTGAAAATACTGTACTCAGGGACAGAATTGGGAGGATGGACTGTTTGGGTAATTTTCTTCCTTGTCTCTTACTCCTAACAAAATAAGTCTTGAATCATGGTTTAAATGGCTCTGCTGCATTAGACTGGTCTGTGACTGGGTCAGAAAATATTATAAAATACATACTTAGTTTAATTATGCAGCTAAAGTAGAGCCTCTGGGAAAACTGCCTCCCCACACAATTTTTTTAAAAAAGACATGTTCTTAGTGTTTTCAGCTTCTGCTAGGTTATGTCGTGGTAAACATCAACCCCCATTTTCAGTGTCTTATGACAACAAATATTTATCTTTCACTCATTTTATATTTTGGCTGTGGTGGCTGAGGCTGTTTTATGTGTCTTCTTCATTCCAGGATCACCTCTAAAAGAAAGATCAGCCTGTAAGTGGAATAGGTATTCCTAATTTATTTTATTTCAAATTAATATGAGGGTATAAATTTTTAGGTTACTGTTTTCACTTCCAAGGTAAATTTCAAGTTGTAAAAAAGCCATTCACCCAGGGGGTGTGCTTGACACCCTTGCGTTGTGGACATTAGATGAGATCTCCCAATCACCCTCCATCCTCCTGAGCCCTCCCCCTTGCTATACTATATTTGTGCTTTATGATTTGTATGAGTGTGTAATTGTTTATGTATTGGTTACATATTAGTATTGAGTACACCAGATATTTTTTTTTCCATTCTTGAGATACTTTACTAAGAAGAATGTCTTTTGATTCCATCCAAGTAAACATAAAAGATGTAAGTCTCTCACTTTTCTTATGGCTGCATAAGTACTCCATGGCATACATATGCCACAGTTTGTTAATCCATTTGTGGGTTGATGGGCATTTGGATTGCTTCCACAACTTGGCAATTGTGAACTTAGCTGCAGTAAACATTCTGGTACAAATGATTTCGTGGTAAAATGATTTTTGTTCTTCTGGGTAGATACCTAGAAATGGGATTGTGGGGTCAAATGGAAGGTTAACTTTTAGCTTTTTGAGGATTCTCCATACTTCTTTCCAAAGAGGCTGTATTGGTTTGCAATCCTTCTGGGAGTGTAGAAGTGTTTCCTCTCCCCATATCCACACCAGCATCTGCAGATTTGGGACTTTGTGATCTGGACCAGCCTTACTGGGGTCAGGCGATATCTCAGAATGGTTTCGATTTGCATTTCTCTGATGACTAAAGTGGTGATGGAAGTGGGAGGAGACAAGACAGTGGACAGAAGCCAGCTTTCCACAGAGGCTCTCGTCCAGAAGGAGAGTTAAGGGACAAAAATTTAGTAAGTAACCTGGAGGATTCGAGCTGTACCAAGAGAGAAGGTTGAAGAACGCACATCAACACCGCAGAGGCGAGCTGAGACCACAAGGGCGCAAACAAAAGGTACAAAATCCATCACCAAGCAGACGGGAGTTCCCCCTCCCCCATGAGACTGGCTTAAGAGCCCCACAAACAAACAAAAGGGCAGAAATTAAAGGCCCTCCCACTTCACTTCATGGGAGTGACCTTCTAAAAACTGGACCTACCTCCCCTACTAGGGTGCCATGGCACTCCCTTTTATGCAGGCATAAAACTGTATAAAACTTTAAATATCTTTGCCGGCAATCCAGCACTCCCCTCCACTCATGGAGGTCTGGAGGTCTGTACCCCAGGAGTTCGGATTCTGGGGTGATTTATCGAGGGGTATGAACAGTGCCCGAGTTGCAACTGATCAGCGCTGACTCTGAGGCATGGGAGTGAGGAGCACTTGGCTGAGGGGGAGTCACACCACGGCGACACTTCCCTGCGACACTTCCCTGAGGCAGGTTGCACCAGCCCTCTTTGAGCAGCAATATGGCCAGGCATAAAACTGAGTGAAACTGTAGCTTCCCCGTTTGAAACGCTGAGCTCCCAGCGCTCCCTCCCCACTCTCACTCGGAGGTCTGGGGAGCCTGTCCCCCAGGAGTTCAGATTCTTGAGTGATTCCTCCAGGGGAGCGGACAGTGCCCGAGCTATGACTGGTCAGCGCTGGCACTGAGGCACGCGAGCGAGAAGAGGGCACTCGGGTGAGGGGGAGTCATGTCTCACAGCACTTCCCTGCAGTGTGGTGCAGCAGCCCTCCTTGGGCAGCAATAAGGCCAGGCATAAAACTGAGTGAGCGTTTCCAGCACTGAGCTCCCAGTACTCCCTCCCACTCCCACTCGGGGATCTGGGGGCCTGCCCCCCAGGATTCCGGATTGTTGGGTGACCTCTTGTGGGGTGCTCAGTGCCTGAGCTGCGCTGCCTCTGGGGCGCGGAAGCTAAGAGACGACGGTCGGCTAGAAGGGAACTGTTCCAGAGCCTTGGTTCCCAGAGATGCGGAGCAGCGGCTGTCTTCTGGCAGTGGTGCGGCCAGGCATAAAACTGTGTGAGCTGCAGCTCTGGGCTCGGAGCACTTTCCTTCGCCCCCACTCTCAGATCTGGAGGCCTGTCCCCCAGGAGCCCGGATCTCTGGAGGGGTGTGGACAGAGCATAAACTGCGGCTGGTCAGAGAAGGTTCGGCTAGGTGCCCACACCAGCACCGGAGCGGCAGTTCCTGGAGGCTTATCAATAGCTTTTTTTTTTTTTTTTTTTTAACAGCAAAATGGCTCACTTCTAGATATTCTAAAGCCACACCCCCTGTCTCCCTGGGCAACCAGAGGAGGCCACCCGTGAGTAAAGGATTTGCCTGACACTGCTCACAAACCAGGAAAGCTTCCTGGTCAGGGCCTACTCAGAGAGGCAATTGAATACACACCTCCAGCAGCAAAGACATTTGAACTCAGAACAGCCTGTCTTCTGCAGGCGATTTTAGCAGAACCAGAGACGGAATTCTGCAAAGTTGTCCTGTCCTGTTCTGTTCTGTTCTGTTAGCAACATCAATCAGGGGCGAGGCTAAGTCTGAGTGAACACCCCCCCCCCCTTCATCAAGCACCCAAGGATGTCAGGCCTCACCTCCTCCTGCTAAATAGCAGCAGACTGCAGAGGCCTAGCAGATTTCCTTGCTATTCAGGCAGGTTCAAACCCCTGGAGTATCTGTTCACTACAGGCAACTGGGTCAGCTACCTGCAGAGATACCATTGACCAGGTCCGACGGAGTGGTAAAGAGGGGAAGGAGACATCAACCTTCCCAGACTGATCTATTTGCTAAGTGGCTCCTCCTGACTCCACGCAGTACTGGAGTAAGCCATAGCAGAGTAGTCACCAGACCCCTGAGATCCAGTCCCTAGAGACCTCTTGAACTCTCCCACCCGAGACAGGTGCTGATTGAGACAATTGATTTGGACCTTCTGAACTGAACCAATAGACTGAGGACTTTTCAGGTGGTGCCCTGGGTGTGCAGTTGTAGGAAGGTTTGATTTTCCTTTTCTAATTGGTGCCAGAGGTGGGCAGGTGGGGTGACTTAACCGCTGGTTTTTCCCTGCAGCAGAGACTTCAACCCAGAGTAAATGTTACACTAGGGTCGAACAGAAACCAGCTGAAAACAAGACAGAACCACTGAGCCCCAACACACCAGACAGGGCCCCAGTTTCTCAGGCCACAACACTGTACGGGCCCTCGATAAAGCCCCAGGGGAAAAATCAAAGGGAGTAAAATAACCATGGGGTGAAATCAGTGGAAAAACTCTGGTAACATGAATAACCAGAATAGATCACCCCCCCCCCCAAGAAAAGATACGGCAGAACTAATTGAAGATCACATTCATAAACAACTGGCTGAGATGTCAGAAATCGAATTCAGAATTTGGATTGCAGACAAGATTAATAAAATGGAATTAGGAATTCGAGGAGAAATTCAAAAGTTGTCTCAAGAATTTA
>CAUYPK010088088.1:0-10468 GCA_963574355.1 Loris lydekkerianus | reverse complement strand
GATCTTCTTGGAGTGTTTTGATCTTGTTTTGCACGATCTCAGATCTGTTGGCATAAAAGTAGCACTTCTCCTGTAAAAATAAACAGATGCCTCCCTTTTTGGCAGTTAATAGGACTAATCCCCTTCTTGTTGAGGCAAGTCTACTCAAAGCCATTAAACCAAAGTTAAGTATCAGAAAATAAACAAATTTTCTGTGTAAGAAAAGTTAAAGCTACAGAATAGATAGAAACAAAGGAAAGCTAAAAGAATAAAAGGAAACAGAGAAGGTTGAGGCATTTTCTTGGTCTGCCTGACCTTCTAGTTGGTTGGCCACTGGAAAAGGTCAAGTCTTTTTCTCTAGATGAAAGTGAATCTGATTTAAATGGCGATATTGGATTTTTTAGATCACTGCAGAATGGCAATCATGCTATTCAAATAATTCATTTCTTTTGTTCACTCTACTTTGTCTTCTAATCTTTATGTATCTGAATAGCAGAAGAAAGCTCCTTAAATAATGAAAGGAACTTCAAATACACCAAGGGACTATTTGTTTTATTCTGCCCATCAGTTATAAACTTCACATTAACCTTAGCTGACCAGCTTTCAAAAATATTCTACCTTTCATAAGGAAGATTTTGGGAGAAGGCAAGAAAATCTTCATCTACTTTCCAAGTTCCTACTTACATGGGAAGGATACAAAGGGGAAATTTTCTTTTTTTCTTTTTTAATTTTTTATTAAGTCATAAACACATAGATCATGTATACATTAATGCATTTATGTGCTGATTTCATATAGAATTAGGAACACTTACAACACACTGGTTAATATTATACTTCATCTCATTTACTTTGTTATTGTATTAAGACATTTTTACTCTATAAGGGGTGAAGAGGAGGAAGCTGTAATAGATATTTCATGTGCTCCCAGATTCTCCCATCAGGAATGAAGCACTTATTCCCCTAACTGCACAGTGTTAACTGCCAAAGGCTCCAAGCTGAGTTCTTATCTGTGAATCACCACCAGCCAAAGGGGATTGCCTTGCTCAAGGTTATGTTTTCTTGTCAAAGACCGCCTACATCCAATGTCTGGTAGTACAGGAATACAAATTCTAGATCCCTTCTGTTTCAGAAAAACTCAAAAGGGCTGTCTTAGCTCCAGAACTCCCCATAGGTCCAGCTGAGGTCTCTGTTGCAACTACATCTTTGTAGAACCTCTCTTTGCCAAAGCCTGCTTCTTTCATTCTCTTACAATGTTGTTCCTGACAGCAATACTCAAGAAAAGTACATATCAATTTCTATCTCAAAGTCTATTCCTTGGGAAACTTAGCCTAAGACAGAGGGAAAATTAGAGCTATTGCTAGTAAGCAGAAGACAAAGGGCTCTTAAGAGCTAAATACTCCTTCTTTTTCTTGGATTAGTGATAAATACTATACCCCATTGTCTATTATTTTTAGCCTAGGAATTGCTAAGAGTTTACCAGTACAGGGTGAGTTTCTGATCTACTTAACATTTTGCCACATGTAGTATGACTCCACTGGGATGAATGAAAAACCCACTGATATTTTAACTGAATTGGCTAATCAATTCAGTTAAGATAGTAGAATCACTCAGCTGTATAGGTAACATCCCAAGAAAAGTGAATAAAATTGGACTGGGGAATTTAAGAGTAATCACCAAAGACTTACCTGATACATAAATCTGAAACTTCTTTTTTTTTTTTTTCAGGAAAGTGAGTGATTAACTAAAAGACTGCAGTACAGAGAAAAATGTGTTAGTGGAGGTGCTGATACAGGCATTATTGATTAATATATAAGTATTATCCTTGAGCTTTTAAGTGATTTGGGATGCCCAGACAGAGACAGGGATGTTTTGTGTCTCAAATGATTATTTTTAATATAAAAGCTTTTGACAAGTTCAGTGAGTTTTAACCTTCTCACAACCAAAGATTCATTAAAAAAAAAAAAAACCTATCCCCACTCCTAATAGTACCATTGTCTTCATGATTTAATATATTAAATTTATTATACAAACTTCCTCTTATTAAACAAGAATTTATAGTTTTACATTTAAGTGGTAATGTGAGGTAAGTAGTTAAACCACATGAAGCTCATAAAACTCTAGCCCAAAGCAGAGACACTTGATATTCCACTTAGCCTATGTGGTTTTATTTTGAGAAAACTCTGAAGACCTATAGAAACTTCAAAACTTCAGACTGGCAAACACTAGATTGTTTTACCTTAAACTAAGAAGCAATTTTCTTATAAATTGATACATAGAACCTTTTAGTCTATTTTTAATATTGTCTAATTGAAGGTGAAAATCAGAAGTTCCTATGAAAACCTACAAGGCAGCTGGTATCAACAAAGTCACAAAGACCTCCCCACTTTATTACAACTGACCATGGTAAATCCACAGCAACCCAGAACTATGGGATGTATTAATTGAGCAACAGAATGAACACATTCCAATGTGTGAATCCTGCCACAAAGCCAATTCTTTGTATATACAATTAAATCAATAATCTGAATTCTATTTGTAAGTCCATTTGATTTCATGAATTTCTGCTTATAAATGACAAAGAAATGTCATCCTATCATCCATCAGGGTCAACATACATTTGTACCAACATGAAAAACATTTAGCCCTGGCCTAACTGAATAGTGATGGATCATCGGTACTTATTGGCAGGATAAGTAAAATTCACTGGCATGCCTTAGGAGTTATTAACAAATATACAAAGCAACTCCATTTATGGACAAGATGGCTTTATCAAGCAGTAGCAGGGAGGTCTGGCAAAGAGGAAAGCCAAAGCTTCCCTTTAAGCTGCCTAGCTCCACACATTACAAATCTCAGCCAGTGTGGAAATTAAAATCTTATTTGATTCGAAAAAACATTCCACTTTGGCATAGGGAGAGTGGGAGCACTACACATGTTGAAATAATCAGATGGCACAGGTTATCACTCCTTTTTAAAAAAGGAAAAATGGTCATACTGAGGGACTGCAGAACTTCTTAGTCAACTTTAAACATCTTTCTTAAGGGATAAAATTGCATTATATTAAAATACTGCACATTTTTTGTTCCTCTGATTCTTGTTTGTCTTCTTCAAATGCTAATGGGCAAATATAGGTCAGTTTGGACATGCATCCAAAGCCTTGTTCAAGGACCAGTGCAGTCAGATCATATATGCAGGGCTCTACCATTTTGGAAGTCACTGGACATTAATACCCTGCCTGATTAATGGTTTTGTTTCTATGTAAATGTAGTACAGAATTCTTTTGCTGACTTCCTAAGCAGTGCCTCCTGATAAGTTATTTCCTGTCTAGGTGCATTAGCTTTCTGAAAGACCATCGCTGCCATTTACATTCTATGAATTTAGTAGTCTATGGACTTAGAATGACTTATAGCTAACAGAATTATGATTCTCTGTGCTTAAAAAACATCCAGCCCCCTTCTTTACTTATTTATGTGATGCTTGGAGGGGGGAAACTTATTATGTTCTCAGAATTCAATCAAATAGCATCCCAGAGGCCTTGGGGGCCAGGCACCTTTTATCATTCTATCAGAATTTCAGCACAAGGAGAACTAACAGCTGTGGTTACCTCGAATGGAAGGCACATGGGAATAGGAGATAGCTGCTTTAGCAGTAGTACTAACATTCTCTCCAACTGAGCACTATCACTTCTCTCTAGTGCATGTTCCCCCTATTTGAGAAGTAACAGGCCCAGGGATGTAGAACAGGAAGGAGGTTCCCTTTCACTGAGAGTTTTCCATGTATTACTAAATGCTATAAGTGCTTTAATATACTGTCTTATTTGGTCTTCACAGCATCATAAAAGTCAGACACTAGAATTCTTTCCATTTTATGGAGGAGAAAACTGAAGCTTTGTGAAACCATATGTTTTAAATATTGCTCAGCAGAGTCCTAGGAATCCATGAAGGTGCCTCTAAAATCCTCAAGTTTTTAGATGGTGACCATCAGTTTCAATCAAATCTATTGTGCTTTTACATATTGTATACATTGAGATTCCATGCAAGTTTTTCTTTGTATTCTAGATTCTACCACTAGAAAGACTTTTTTTTTTTTTTTTTTTTTTTGAGACTATGGGAACCCTTATTTATTTATTTATTTATTTATTTATTTTAAACAGGAACTCAACTTTAATGCATCAAGGAGCCCCTTATATTGAGCAGGGGGAAGGGGCATGGCAAGAAGGAGGGGGATCAGGTGCATGACAGGGTTGGGCCAATGGCATGGTACCATGTTGGCTGTATCTAGGTAGAGGCAGTTTCAGACCGGGCCTTGCTGAGTCATTACTACGTGGAAGTAGCTCAATGGATCTAATTCTAGTCAGGCTCGGAAAGTTTCACTAGGCCTCAGGCACGTGGCAGGGTCCAACAATTCCCTCTTTTGTTTTTTGTATAGCGGATAAACATAGCCCCTGTCTTAGGTTGCCTGCTCTTGCAGTTTCAGTCTTACCCGTCATGGGGATACATCAATGGTTTGATCCCTGTCTTAGGTTGACTGAATGCAGAGTGATCTTACCCGTCTTTGGGTACTATGAATGTAATCCACTGTGCAGCCTCTCCGAATCCTGTCTTAGGTTGTCCCAGCTTTGGGAGTCTTACCCGTCATTGGTGCTATGGAGGGTGGTGAAGAATAATAGTTGGATTCTTGGTTAATGAGCTGGTGATCTCAAAGATTCTATCTGTAGCCAATACCCAGTCATCACAAGGAAATACTAAAAGACAGTCATCTAGGCCCGCTCATTGGAGATTGTCAATTTCTCATGCAAGTTTGAAATCTTCCATGTTTTTCTTGCTCTTACTATGGACATAGACATTGTGAACTTCCCATGCCTCATAGTGTTTTGACTTCTAACCAGAAATGTAGTTTGATCTAACAGGGCCTGGGTGAAATGCATATGTGAAATGGCTGTGTGATTTTGTGCCTTAGACTTGGTTATCCTGGGCAAAGCAAAGCAAAAGTTGAGGGTGAAATAAGGCTGTCCACAATTCTCTAAGTCATTTGAAGAAGGGGTGAGCTACTAAACTTACCCCACTTAGAGGAGACCTGGCCAATCTCCAATTTCCCAGCTAATTAGGCAGCCCCTACTGCCCTGTGGAAGTTTCCAATACTGCATAGTGTCATAAATATGAGTAAAGCACCCTATCTTGGCTGTGAAATCACGTAAAATTACAGTTTGGTTTCATTTTAACACTCTTTGCCATCCATCTCTGTCCAAGTTTATTCCTAAAGACAATATAATAAGAAAATCTCATAAAAGAATAAGATTTAAAGCCACCTGATCTGCACTAAAATGCTTTCCTGATCAATAAGGCTTTTTGAAAGGAATTAGACAAACAAAACCACAAACTTTAAAGGTAGTGTACTATCTTTGTGATCTCAAAACCTATCCTGGCCTAGAGTGCCTCTGTCTTCTCCTTCTGCCAGGACCGTAGATCCTAAGTAAAGGTGGTGAGGACCAAGAGCCACTCACTTGAGCTTTAGCGTCATTCCTTTGCTGTTGGTATTTTATAGTCCCCAGAGTAACAGCCAAGTTTTTCCCACTTATTTCTCTAACAAGTATTTATTGATGAGGAAACTGGAGGATGGCGGATGCGTTCACTATATCGTGATTGTGATGTTTTCATTGGTATATACACATCTCAGAACTTATCAGATCGTGTACTTGACATAAGAGCAGTTTGTTGTATTTAAATTATACCTCAATAAAGCTGTTAAAATGTTTATTCTATGCTTCTCCCATGCCCAGGACTGTACTTAATGCTGGAAGTACGGAGATACATGCTTGCATCATACATGGTTGAACTCTATAGTATTGCTCTTTCATATATATGAAAAATGAACAAATTAAATGTGCTTGTGCTGTCGCTATGAGGTAGGCAGTATGGATATTAATATTTTACAGGTAAGAAAATTGGGGGTCACACTGTTAAGGTCACTTGTCAGAGGGTACTTCCTCTGGCATTTCTATGCCACAGCCACCCCTTGTCAAAGCAGTATGGCTTAAGTATACTGAGAAAGTAACTCATCCAGCACTGGACATTTGGACTACTGATCATTGTAGTTTCTATGTTCCTACTAGCCTTTGGAGGTGCTGCTCCTGAGACAACTCTAAGGATCCAGTGGGTGTGAAAACCTGTCTTCTTCCTTTTGTTGACAAAGGGCACATTGCTGAACTAGTCTCATGTGCTCTGCAAATTTGTCTGTGGGTCTCAGGCACTTACCTCCATTTGCAACAAACTTTGCCATATTTTTGTATTTTGATTTCTACTTGCCACCTTTTCCCCCTATTTCTAAATATACTTCCTTGGCCTCTGACTGCCGCCTTCCAATGGTTTGGCTAGGTTTTTTCCCCCTTTTGTTCTTTCCTTTTGCCCAAAAGTGAATCTTACCTTCTAAACACAAGCAGTATCTTCAAGATCAGGTGCTAGAGGGTCCTGAGGATATCACAATATAATAATATTTTGTTAAATATTTTCAGAGTTCATTCTCTTTATCAGTGCATGTTTATTTATTACCTATTATTGTTGAATTATGTTCCATAAAATGAGGATAAAGAGAACACCTAATTCATGGAGCTGTTATAAGGACAACTTAGCACAGTGCTTGGTCCATAATTGGTGGTCAGTAATGTTAGCTCTTATTATACACATAGGAATATATTAAATGGTTGGTTTATGGGTAGCAGTTTAGGTGGGATAAAATTAGAGACAAAACAGAGATGGATATAGCCAAGCTGCTGCCTATAAGAAGCTTGCCATCTATTATCTAATTTTAGCATAAGACATAATTTGTTATTAAACTTAAAAAAAGAAAAATATGCTAGAGGAAAGGTTAAATTACAAGTTAGGGATAGAGGATTGGGAAAAACTTCATGGAGAATGTGGAATTTGAAGTGGTCTCTAAGAACAAGTCAGGTTTTGACATGATAGATGGGCAGAAATTGAGTGGGTACGAAGGGCCAAGGGAAGTACGTGGGCAAAAGTGTAGAGGTGGAAAGGTGTTCCTAGTCATTTGGAGAAAAGGAAAATTGGCATAGCTTACCTATAGGCAACATAGAGCTGAAGTTATATAGGATGTCTTCCAGTCGATTTCAATGTGGAGGTACCACAAGTACCTGTAAAGATCATCTTGTATATACTGAGCTCAGCATTAGAAGCAACTGGACATAATGTTTGTCACAACTGACGATGAAACTGATCAATCAGCTGACTTCAAAGGTGGCACTAAAATTTGCTTTTTTTGTGAACCAGTAAATAGGATGCCATGAGAAAAATAGACCATTGCTTCTATGATATCACTGCCAAAGATGCACATCCTGATTCTAATAAGGAGAAACCATCAGACAATCCCAAATTGAAGGACATTCTATAAAGTAACTATTACTAGCTTAGCCTGAAATAGTCAAAAGCATCAAGATCTTGAAAGTGTAAGATAAGCTAAGGAACTGTATACAGGGAGACATAACAACTAAATATAACACACAGTTCTGAACTGAGTCCTTTTACCCATAAAGGACATTGTTGGGACAATTGGCAAAGGTTGGGTGGGACCAAAGGATTATATTATAGTCACGTATCAATATTAGTTTCCTGATTTTGATGGTCACATTATAATACAACCTGGTTATATCAAGTTGGCAACTTACCCTCAAATAATGAGGAGGAATTAAAAAGCTCTTTGAACTGAATTCAAACCTTTAGTTTAGATGGTTTCAGAATATATTTAAAATTATTAAAATGGGTTTACCAAGGGAAAAATAAACTTACAATGAAGTTAACAGGTTATTTAAAAAAAAAAAAAAATTATTGGTGACAAGCTGCCATTGTTTCCTGTGAAGGCCTCTTTAACTGCCAGGCATCTGTGTACAAAATGTGGCTCCACCAGTTTTGTCCAGGGAGGGCATCATGGCAGGGGATGCTGTACTCTTTTTAAAATTAAAAAAGAAATTGCTGATACATAATAATTATACATATTTATGGGGAGCACATGGTATTTTGATACATGCATACAATGTGCAACGATTACATCAGGGTAATTGAAATATTCAATTCAATTGAAATATTCACCTCTAACATTCATCATTTTTTGTTGTTTTTATTGTTGGAAATGTTCCAAGTCTTTAGTTATTTTTACTTACAGCTATTTGAAAAAAGCCTATATCTAAATAGCCAGAAGGGAAGGTTTGGAATGCTGTGTCTTATGAGGGATCACAAAAAGAGAAGCAGCAGTGGGAATGCTTTTGTGCTTTGGATCCTTCAGTTATATACTGTGAGCTTTGGTCCCCTCACAGTGCTGGAAGAAGTAGAAGGAAGAGGTAAATAAAATGTGGCCCAATATAAACATTCTAATTGACAAAGGCTGCTCTTCCTCTGCTTATAAGAAACATTAGCAAGTATGTCGTGCTCTACCTTGTATGTTTTGAGTAGCCTCATGTGAACCTAAAAATAGTTTATCTTGCCCCTCCTCTTTACCCCAGCATAATCAGAAGGAAGCTCTGGATCAGTACTGAAATACCCTGGGACCACCTACTTTAGGTGAGATTTCAGTAAGTTAATTCCTCCTTTAGCACTGTTAGGGATTGTCCATGTGTTCAAAACCCATCACAATGGAAATAAAGTTTAGAGCTTTTTCAATCCCCACTTCACACCTTAATCACTGTCACAGCTTCTGCCAGCACCATTACCACCACTACTACAACCTGCTACCCAAACTGTGGAAGCATCTGTCTAAAAAGCCCAAGAGGTTTTCTACCACTCACAGTTGGCTGAACCAGCTTCTAGTAACCAGTATACATATTTCTGACAGCTAATGACTAAATCCCTCAGTCAGTTGCATGTTAAACCCGTTATCATTGATGCTAACCTTTTGTTTATGCATGCTTACTGTGTGCTAGGCCCCATGCTATGTGCTTTATATGTATTTGTCAAAAAATCCTACTGCATGTGTGTTAACTTTTATTCTTAAATTTATAGATGAGGAGGCTGACTTGGGAGATGGAAAGTTACTTGTTCAAGGTCACACATCTCTTAAAACTACAGATCTAGGATTTGAGCTCCAAATCCAAACTCTTCACCACATTGCTATAATGTCTTACAGACTATTTGGTCTTATCAACTAAATTATATATAGCTCCCAATACCTGAGTGTAGCTCAGACATTAGAATAAGACTATCATCTGATAGTGAGATCTTGGACAAGTTACTAAGCCTTTGGACCTCAATGAGCTCACTTCTAAAAGGGATCAAAACATTGGTGGTGATATTTAAATGAATGTATGTATGTAAAACATTTAGAGAAATACCTGGAACGTGGTAAGTACTGAGTACCTGATGGCCATTACTTGTCTTATTAGAGAGAGATTACTCTTTGCTCTCATCAATTTAGGAGTTCTGCCATAGTCATGGTATTCTATAAAATTAGAGGAACTTAGATTTTCCTTGTAAATTACTCAGTCCACAAGTATTACATAGAAACTCCTGCCTGTTTCAGTGCTGTACTAAGAGTGAGAGCATTACAGAAGAAGTATAAAATAGTTATCTTGCCTTCAAGAATCCAACAGACTGATCAAAGAGACTAGCATGGAAGAAATAACATTGAGGAATTCTAGGCAGAACATAATTAAGTGTTCAGTGGTATGGTACTTTTTTGAAGACACGTAAGAGTTCAATAGACAGGAAAGAGGTGAATTGAAATCAATATTCACATCAGAGCCAATTTATGAGAATATTCACTCCTAAAGCATGCAGCAAAGTTGGGTACTTGAGTGTCAGGCAATGTCTGAGCGAGCTTAGCTTGGTGGGTATTGGGACAAATGTCACCTAGCTAGTCCCGCATGCTTCTAAACAAGCCCTCATTTCCTCTCAGGACAGTTTTCTAGCCAGCCACTCTATCCCCTTACCCTGTGATAGTTTTCTTCATCATACTTAACACCACCAGACTTGATCATATATTCAGTAGTATTTTGTCATATCTGTTTCTGTACTGGACCATCAGATCCTTTTTTTTTTTTTATTAAATCATAGTTGTGTACATTAATGCAATTATAGGGTAGAATGTCCTGGTTTTATATACAACTTGAAATATTTTCATCAAACTGGTTAACATAGCTTCCACCACATTTTCTTAGTTATTGTGTTAAGACATTTATATTCTACACTTAGTAGATTTAACATGTACCCTTGTAAAATGCACCTTAGGTATGGTTCCACACTCCCTCCACTCATTTTCCCCTCCTCCCCTCCCCCTCCTCTTTCCCCTTCATCTTGGGCTATAGTTGGGTTATAGCATTCATATGGAAGTGTGGGTGTTTATAAATTGCTTTCATAGTAGGGCTGAGTACATTGGATACTTTTTCTTCCATTCTTGAGATACTTTGCTAAGAAGAATATGTTCCAGCTCCATCCATGTAAACATAAAAGAGGTAAAGTCTCCATCTTTTTTAAGGCTGCATAATATTCCA
>CAUYPK010088085.1:0-12732 GCA_963574355.1 Loris lydekkerianus | reverse complement strand
CTAAGTCATGGAAGAAGCCCAAGTGCCCATCGACCCACGAATGGACTAGCAAATTGTGGTACATGTATACCATGGAATACTATGCAGCCTTGAAGAAAGATGGAGACTTTACTTCTTTCATGTTTACATGGATGGAGCTGGAACATATTCTCCTCAGCAAAGTATCCCAGGAATGGAAGAAAAAGTATCCAATGTACTCATCCCTACTATGAAGCTAAACTATAGCTTTCACATGAAGGCTATAATCCAACTATACCACAAGACTATGGGGAAAGGACCAAGGAAGGGGAAGGGAGGGGGGAGGTTTAGATGGAGGGAGGGTAATGGGTCGGGCCACATCTATGGTGCATATTTTTATCTATAATAAAAAAGAAAAAAAAATACAGCTTGTGATTCAACAGCTCTGGGATGGAACCTGAGATGCTTCATTTCTGACAAGCCCCCAGGTGGTCCAGATGCTCCTTAGCTTCAGACCATGGTCCGAGCAGCAAGGATCTACTAAGGCAGTTAGATAAACAGGTCTCCAATATCTGCCCTTCATTCATTCCTTTTCTACCTCATTCTGCCGTTTGCTGTCTTAACTGGAGAGATTGGAGGTCTGTGCCAGATAAGGCAGAGAGACCCCAAGGGGACTTCCAGATGGGAGCACCTTCACCAGAGGCCCCAAGTACAGGCACGTTGCCTTCAAAGGGAAGATGTCTTTGAGTTGATACAAAAAGCTCATCCACCATTTCTTACCATCAGCTCATACTCGTGAACCTTCCTTGTGAAGGAAATACAAAAAACAAATGACAGCTCATCACTGCTAGAATTTAGTAATACAGATTGGTATGCCATTGAACCAGAAACTGTGACTTTGACATAATAGATTTCCACACAGTGGGTGAAAATCAGAAAGAGGCAGGTAAAGGGGGAGATGCTAAGAGGAGAATTAGGGCTGACTGGAGAAGAGGCCAGAGCTAGAGAGAGTGTCCTAAAAGGTCCTTTCCCTTTTCCAGGATTAACACCTAGACTTCCTCTAGATAAGAATAAAATACAAACATGCTACATCTACAATCCTGTGAGGGTACTTGATCCACTGCGGGCTTAGTGCCCGTGTCACATGAGTTCTTCCGAGAATTACAAAAATGTTTGAGGACAGAATATAAAACCGTACACTCCCCAATGTGAAAAGAAACAAGGCAAATACGAATTAATAAATGTTTATTACCAAAATACAATCTTATTTAACCTAATTAGTTGTTCATTTTAGTAGTCACAAAAATTTCATTACATCTGAAAGCCCTTTATAAGTTAGGTCGGCTTACCTTGCAAAAATCCCGAGTAAACAGAATGATAACCAAGAGATCTTCGCAAATTGCCAATTAGGTAAACTTCCAGTAGCTGATCACTTCTAAAGAATCATACAGAATTCTTACAGCAAAATATATTTTTAGGCTGGCTTTATATAATGTGATGTGAGGTCTGGCACCTGGCACTGGCCTTAGAATGGTTTTGTGAAAAACTACAAACTGAGACAGGATGGTGACTGTCCGGATGACAATAAACATTCTGGTGAAAATTACGGAATTCTTAGTGGCCTAAGGATTTAAAAAAAATATGAATGAACAAATTCAACAATATTGATCAAGTGCCTGCCCTGTGCAGGGCACTATTCTGGGCAAATAGTGCAACTGTATAGCTCACCCACCCCAGGTGGGGCCTGTAGGCCTGGCTGAGGGAAATGGACCTCACAGGCCCCTGGCAGCTGCCCTTGACTCCTCAGAGGAAATGGAGCAAAGCTGTGCTGATGAAGGGCCTCCTCTATGCCGCACCCTGCCTGTTTCATTATGTTGTTTAAGTCCCTCTGACAGCTGCTTAAGGGCTGTCATTCTCACATTAATAACAAGGCAGCAGGCTCAGAGGGCTTGGCCACCTGCTGAGGTCAGACAGCCAGTCAGTAAGCAGGTCTGTTGGGATTCAAGCCTGGGTGTGTCTGACCCTCCTTCCCTCCAACCCCTTTTCTGAAGGGCAGTCATGCTGACCACATCATGCTCTGGAAATTCCACGCACTGTTAGTGCTCTGGCCCTTTGGCACTTCCCCGGGACCCAAGCCCCACCCAGGCCCTGGGACCCTGACAGTGGCCTTGATGGCTCTGGATGTGCTTTGTCTCTGCCTTCACATACCTTCTCCTTAAACAAACATCTCTCTGGCCTCAGTCCATGCACTCCCATCATCCACCAGCTCCCCAGCACCGACCCCACACCTCTCAGTCCTTCAAATGGGAGGGCATCTGTGGCTCCAGCCATGCTTTGGCATGAGATCCCAGCTCAGTGCCCCCCACCTCCCTGATGAGCCCAGAGGGGTGCTGCTTCCTCTCCCAGGGCCTAGCTCAGCCCAGTTGTCCTTTGGGCGGCAGCCTCATCACAGTGGGCAGGCCTCTCCTGGGCCCTGCTGCCCAGCCACCTCTCATCTTCTCTGTTCTCCATGCCTGCTGCTCCCCTGTCTCCTGGGGCACAAGCAGCACTGGGAATTGGACAGATCTTGGGATCCCACGGGCTTGACTGCTCACTTCCAAACACTCCTCCCTGAGAGTCCTCCTCCACAGTCTGCGGGCAAGATGATTCCAGGCCTCCACACCTGTCTCTTGTGACCAGGCTCAGGTCCCTAAAAAGTGAGCTAATTGGATTTGCTTTCTCTCTGCTTAGTTTTCTAGCCTTCATCTCCTTTTTGTGTAAAGTACTTAAGTACAAAGTGTGAAGAAACAAGCAGCAAGAATCATGGTAAAGATTTTTCCCTCTAGTAAAGAGCTGTACTAAAGAGAGTTTGGGGGATTCCTAGACACAACATTTGCACTTCCCCTCCCATCCTCCTCCCCTTCCCTGGAATCAATCTTCCTGTCTTTCTAGGGCAGCTGCAGGTACCACAGTAGAGTTGATCAGAAGCCAAAGTGAATCCCAGCAAGTAAAAGCCATCCTGTCTCGTAGTAGCAGCAAGCGATTGCAGCCCACGCCAAATACCCAGACTCTCCCCTCTCTCTCCCTATCTTTAGCAGACACCTCCAGTCATCTACTCAACATCCATTCTCCTCGTCTTCCTCATGTTAGACCTTCACTTCCAGGCCTCCTCACTGTCCTGCCAGCCACAGGGTTGGGGGCAGGTTGACTGAAGATGCGGCAGCCACAGCAGACTTTCAAAACATGACCTCCACAAGGTTAAACAGACCCTACAAGTCTCCTTCCTTTCATCCATTTGGAATTTAATTTTATAAATGATACTAGACACAAATCCTCTTTTTCTTCCAGATGGATAGCTTGTTGCATTTATATTTTTATTAAATAAATTGTTATTCCCTCACTGAATTGAAATCACACTTTTTTGTATATAAAATTTTCATATAAGATGACATCTGTTTCCGAATTGTCCATCTGTGTTCTAATGCAGAGTTATCCCTGTGCCTCTATCCTATAATTTAAGATTTATGGCCAATGGTGTTTTAATACTTAGTAAAGCACGTACATCCACACTGCTTCTTCCTAGCCTTTACTGACTGTTCACAGACATTTCTCCTCCATATGAAATGTAAGATCATCATAATTAATTAACCTCCAAAAGGCCTCATTGGAATTACATTACTGTATTAATATTGACATTAGTGATTTTGTATGGTATAAACTCTTCTCATCCAAGAACATGATTAAGTTTTCCATTTATTCAGACATTAATTTACATCCTTCCAATTTGATATTGTCATTTATATCATATAGATTCTACACTTTGTTACTCACATTTGATATTTTTTGGCATTTTAAATGGAATATTCCTCCCATTTCCATTTCTAGATTCTTAGTTCTGAAATAAAGAAAAGCTTGTATGCAACATTACCAAATTCTCTTAGTTATTCTAGTATGTTTGGAACTCAACTTTTTTTTTTCTGAGTATAGAATCATATAAAGATCTGACAATTAAGTTCACAAACTCATCCTAGAAAAAGTGCTACTTATTTCCTTGCTGAATGTCACTCTGGTCACCTTCAAGGCAACTTCCCTTTGGAAGCTATGCGCTGACACCAGCATCTAGTCCACCTTCCAAAGTAATTTTGGAACTCTTTTTCTGGAATGGTCATCAGAGTTGTCATTGCATGAGTTCTGACAATTAAGTCTGTAATCTCACTCTAGGAAAAGTGCTGCATATGTCATTGCTGAGTATCACTATGGCCACCTCTGAAATACTCCCCTGGCCATCTGGTGACCAACTATAGTGATATTCAGCCATGAGATATGTAGCACTTTTCCTAGGATGAGTTCACGAACTTAATTGTCCAACCCTCTGTGATCAGTATAGCTCTTTTTTTCCCAAAATTTATATGTATTATTTTATTTTGTCTTCATGCATTCACCAGAACCTTCAAAACAATATTAAACAATAAAGGTAATAGTTGGCATCATTGTCTCATTTCTGAATTTTATTAATGGGCCTTCAGCATTTCAATACCTAGAATGGTGTGTTCTGTCTTCTATTTTTTTTTTTTTTTCAAAAGAAGTCTTTACCATATTTAAATACTTTTCCTTTATTGCCATTTAGAGTTCTTAAGAAGGAATAATGGCTGGGGTGAGAGGACTAATCAAATGCCTTTTTAGCAGATTGTTTTGGTCATATGGTTTTTCCCTTAATTTGTTGATATGGCAAATTATGGATAAATTTCCTGATATCCAATCACTCTTGCCTTTATTTCTTGGTTATAACGTGCTATTCATTTCACATTTTGCTATATTCTTTTTGCTAATATTTTGTCATTTTTGCAACTATATCTGTAAGTGATCTTAGTCTGTACATCTCATGTACTATTTGTGCAACAGCTAGCTTTGATATTAATATTACACTGGCTTCATTAAATGAATTTGAGAGATTTCCATCTCTAGTCTATGACCTTTAATAATTTTCTATGATCTGAAATAACACTGGCATTATTTGTTCTTCATAGGTTAAATATTATCTATCTGTAAAATCACCTGATCCTGGAACTTTGTGCAATAGTAGATCTCTAAGTGCCTTTCCAATTTCTTCCACAATGATTGTTCTATTCAAATTTTTCTCCTCCCTATGGGTCACTTTTGGGAAATTGAGTTTTTCTGAAAGTCACTGTTTTCCTCTCAATCAGGTCAGCAAACATTGACTCACAGGCCAAGTCCAAGCCCACCATCCATCAACAGCCACTGAAGTAAGAATGATTTATAAACGTCTAAATTATTAAATTTTAATTTGTTATTTAAATGCCTACATAGTATCTTTGATATTATCTCTTGGCTCACAAATACCAAAATGTTTCCTCCCTGGCCCTCTACAGAGAATGTTTGCCAGCCCATGTTCTTAATTTTTAAATAAATTGCCAATGAATTGCATGTAATATCCTTCTATTATCATTTTAATCTTTGCCTTACCTGCAGCTCTGTCTCTTTTCTTGGTTCTATTTCTGCATATTTTTGCTCCCATGCCTTTTTCTTGACCAGGCTCATGAAGAGCCTAACATTTTTGAAAAACCAGCTTTTGTAATTTTTTTATACATTCTATTCTTTTTCTAATCTTAGTTAATATTTCTTTAACTGTGACTTTTGGCTGCATAATCACATTTCATCTTATTTTGGGTATCACTTAGAAAAACAATATGCTTTCACAAAATCTAGAACATGAGGCCTTCTTATCTCTTAAAATATTTACTTTATACTTACAGAAAGACCTCTTTTAGATTTACTTAGGTGTAAGTTTTAACCATATTTTTCTTGTGCATCCAGAAAATGAAAATATAAAATCATTTAAGGTATTTCTAAAAGGCCTTCTCATTGAGAACCCAGCTCTTTTAAATCACTGTGAATTCAGTCTTCAGTATCCATATTTTACGGCACGATAATTGTCCTCTGTGCTGGTGAGGCAGGATTTCTTTAAAGAGTGTTCCACTGTTGTTTCTGATATTTTCTTCCAAATTGTTGATACTTACCCTGCGAGTATTGATGCTGGTTGGCTTTTACTGTGTCACTCAAAACATGTCAGACATCAGCCCGTACTAACATTCTTTCTGCAACTAGAGTTTAAATGGTTTTTTGACTGACATGCGAAGAAATTTCAATCATGCCACCAGGAAAAACAACCAAGTTCTTACATGCACAGGCAATGACAATAGGGTCACATTGCTATATGGTCAACAGAAATTGAGGACACATCCTGATGTCAGAGATGTCAAAATAAAAAATAAAGTGGGCCTTGAATTGATGAAATGTAGTATATTTCACTTCCTATTTGTATTTTCTTTTTTTTTTTTTTTTTGCTGTTTTTAAGAAAGGTAATAGTGACTCTTAAGGTTTTCATACAAAGTATTTTCATTGATTTTAAATAGATTATAAATTGTTTCAACTTACCATTGTACCAAGTGTCATCTATTTATTTTTGTTCTCCAAGTAGTGATATTTTGGTTACTTTCCCACATTTGTTTATAAATATATTAGATTATTACCCTATAATTCATCTCAGAAAATCTCTAACTTTAAAAACATGATGTCTTTTGTGGCTATATACACTACGTACACATGTACACATCTAATTTTATAAATTCTTTTGGACAAACAAAAAATATATAATATTTATTGAAAGGAATTAAAATCAAACAGAATTTGCTAAGAATTAAATTCAGTTTGTTAATGGTTTCATTCAATTCTTTGTCTTTGTATTTCTATTAGCTATGAAACACCAGAAAAATTAAGAAATTTCAAGAAGCTCAGAGTTTCTGGATAAGACAGATACAAGTAGAGCTAGGGAGTGATATTCTTTTTAATCACATGGTCACAGAAAGGTCAGCCTGCAGCCACAGAGTCAGAGGTCAGGATGGTGAGGTTGTCACTGAAACCACACAAGGAGCTTCTGAAATCCTGGTAAAACTCTTGGTTTTTTGACTCCTGTGCTGTTTAGGTGACATGTTCAGTTTGTTAAAGTGCTATGATTTTTGTACATTTCTCTCCATATATGTTTTGCTTCTTTTTAAAAAAGTTTTTAATAGGACCAAAAAGTAGAGTTAGTTCATGTCATTTCTTCTCCCGTTCCCTCTTCCCTTTTCTCTCCAACAAGAATTGATCTAACAGAAATATTGAGAAAAAAACAAGAACAAAAAGAAATACTGATTCTACCTTAGACCTTTGTGAAAACTGCTTCATGTTCCTGCTTCTTCTTCTTTTTTTTTTTTTTTTTTTGCAGTTTTTAGCCACGGCTGGGTTTGAACCTGCCACGTCTGCTATATGGGGCTGGCGCCCTACTCCTTTGAGCCACAGGTACCGCCCTCCTTCTTTTCTTCATTGATCTTTCTCCATCTATTAGGCAGGAGAGTTTAACCTATAGTTTAACCCAAAATTTCTGTGGCTTAACTTGTTCATGCAAAGCCCTACACAGGTCAGGAGAACTTACTCTGTCTTGTAGCTACTGATAGAAAGCATGACCTTTAAGGTTTGTGGTGGCAGAGAAAGAGGGATCTGGAGGATCCACCGAGGATTTTAAGAGCCAGGTCTGTGACTTGCCCTCCTTCTGCTGTCATCTGATGGCCAGACCCCAGTCATATAGCTTAACCAACTGAAAGAGTGCTGGAGAAAAGGTAGTTTACATTTTGCTCCTAGTTGCCTGCCTTACTTAATGCTTGAAAGAGCACATTTCAGGTCCCAGCCCTGCAATCTTCCCAGTTGTGCAAGATCCCTCTTAATCCTGCAAACCAGCTCTTAATCTCATGACACTAGCATCTTAATACCTCATCCTTCACCATAAAACCCAATGATGTAGATATGCATACATTCTACTTCATTAAGAAAGCAAAAGATAGCTGGGCAGGGTGGCTCACACCTGTAATTCTAGCACTCTGGGAGGAAGAGGTGGGACAATCCCTTGAGTACAGGAATTAGAGAACAGCCTAAACAAGAGTGAGACCCTGTCTCTACTAAAAACAGAAAAAAATTAGCCAGGCATCATGGCGGGTGACTACAGAGTTCCAACTACTCCAAAGGCTGAGGCAGAAGGATCGTTTGAACCCAGGAGTTTAAGGTTGCTGTGAGCTAGGCTGATGCCACAGCACTATAGCCTGGGCAACAGAGTAAAACTCTGTGTCCAAAAAGAAAGAAAGAAAGAAAAACATTCCAATGCTTGTTTATAATTTGGGAGTAGGAAAAGGAGGTTTACTTATCTACCTATTATTAATTTGTTTTTATCATCTCCAATTTTGCTTAGACATTCCTTAGCACTGCTCCAATTTTACATTGGATATATCTCTTACATCATATTATATATATATATATATATATATATATATATTTTTTTTTTTTTTTTTTTTTTTTTTTTTTTTTTGAGACAGTCTCACTATGTCACCCTGGGTAGAGTGCTGTGGCATCACAACTCACAGCAACCTCAAACTCTTGAGCTTAAGCAATTCTCTTGCCTCAGCCTCCCGAGTAGCTGGGACTTAGGCACCCACCACAATCCCTGGCTATTTTTTTGTTGTTGTTGTAGTTGCCATTGTTGTTTAGCAGGCCCCAGGCTGGGTTTGAACCCAACAGCCTGGGTGTATGTGGCCGACACCCTAACCACTGAGCTACAGGCACCAAGTCATATTATATTTAATATATTTTTTTTAAAAATCAAGCTCATGTGATATAATCAACAAATGACATGATTATGTTCTCCTCCTGCCCATTCAAATCCATTTTGTTAGGCTAACTTATACCCTGTCCACTAGATGAGATTTAGGGTAAGTCTCATGGTTTTATGGTCATTGGTCATTACTTTTAAAAGTTTTCAGCCCCTCAGGGTCATGAAATCAGTCTTAGTTCAGTGATGAAAATATTTAGTCCTATATAATGGTCAAAGATTCGACTTCATTTAGAATTAAATCTCCATGTCCCTCCATAAGACATGCTCCATCTTGAGCTTCTGTTCTCCTCTGTTCTCCAGACTACTTCTGTCTTACTTAGGCTTAGAGAGCAGGGAGATGTAAGTAGAAAAAATATTCTTATTGGACAGAGGCTGTCATTATTATTTATTGATAGTAGGGGGATTGATTATCTGAACCTAGTCTCAAGGAGACTTCTGAAAGGCTCTGCCATTGGAGCTGGTTGCATAGCAAAATACAAGAAACCTTGGCTGAAACTCGACTTTGGGCTTCCAGCTTCCTAGGTAATCCATGGATATATCAGTGGTTCCTGATCTGAGACACCAAGGACTTCCTGCTATGGCCTTACAGAGGGAAGACAAGGGGACCTTGAATCCAATCTCTCCTGACTCCTTGCTGGGAGACAACCTTCTCCTGGGATGCATGTCCTTCTTTTAACGTAGATGCTGTGTTTTATCCTTTTCCCATAATAAAATGTATATCTGTAAGCATTGTCATTTGGGGTCTTTTGAGTCTTCTTTACCAGTCAGCCTCAATTGTGACCATTTGTTTAATTGGCATCAGAGCTTTCTAGGATTGACAGTTACATACAACTGACTCTGCTTTGAGGAGCCATTCTACAAAGACTGTCCAACACCGGATTTCTCTCATGAAACTGGGTCTAACAGTAGCCAACAGCACTCTCTTACTCTTCCAGGCAGTGTCCTTGTGGGTATTTAAGGCAACCTCTCATCAGTTTTCTCACACTCATGGGTAACATATGGTTGAAAGGAAACATAAATTCTTGGCCCCAATGAACTTGGGGAGTAAAAGTCATTCCCCTTGCTTGACATTCCTTTCTCAGAGAAGCAAAGCAACAATAGTCTCTTAACCTTTCCAATGTCTCAAACATGCCTCAAACATCTGTCCACTGGGACACTGATTATGCCCACTGGTGGCCCCATTAAAGACCCTTGCCCCAGGCTTGGTGTAAGGAAAAAAATTTCAACTTTCTAAAAACAAATCTTCTTCTAATGTCTGCTTAACCCTTTTATAACCTTGATGGCTGAGGGAGAGAACATCTCTTTTCCAAATCCTGCCTGGTGCTCTCACTTTATAATATAAGCTGGTATCATGATCTTAAGGCCCTAGCCAAAACTGATATCAGAGAAGTTTTATTTCCACCTCCTACTACACTAATATAAGCAGCAAATCAAGGACTGGGGCCCATATCCACCTGATCCAAAAAGCCATGTTCTTTTTACTATGCCAGACAACCTCCACCTATGTCAAATTAAGATCGTTATTCAAATTTATTGAATAATTTTTTAAATAGTCTTCTATTTGGTCACTGAAAAAAGATGTCTTTCCAAATGTGCATGAGCCACGCTTTCCTTACTCATTGATTTTTTTTTTTTTTTTCTATTTTATGAGGGATGAACAACCAAAGGAAACCACTGCTTTTCCTTTCCTTGGTAAAATGAGGGGAAAAATTAATTAGCCCCTGTGTGCAATAAATAGTGCAGTTTTAACTATTGTCAAACTTTAATCTTGTGCCATTCACTTCTTCCCTTAGAGAAATGAGGAGTTACGATTGGGTACTATATGTACACACACACCAAAAAGAATGCGTATTTTTAATATATAAATATTATTGAACAAAGGCTTGGAAAAAAGCATTTGAAAGCTTTTGTTGCTGATTACTGACTTTGAGGATGCTTATGATTTCCAATTTTTTATTCCCACTGAGATCATACCAACAAATGTGTAAATCTCTCTACACCCTGTGGGCAGTAAATACAGAGCTGACTCCCCTTCCTCCTCTGATCATGGGTCATGTGGTCAGCTGGTCAGGAGTCACCAGGAAGATGCCTTCCCACAGCTTAATTCTTTGCCTCATTCTGTCTACCTCTTCCTGTAAATTGTTCCACAGTAGAAGCAAATCTAGGGACAATTTTCTGAAAAACACAATAGTTCCTTTTTTTTTTAACAAGAAATAATCAGTCTTCCCCAGTAGCATTTATCCAATCACATAAAAGAGCCAGCAGGACCTCTATCTAGAAGCAAGTTTGTGAGAATGACCCCACAGACATAAATCTTTAAGGCAGATACTTCCCCTACCATGGCAGAACAACACGCTGAGTTTCTCCACCCCAAAAGCTTTCAACTGCGTGGTCTGAATAAGCAACTTCACATTAGCTGCTCCTATTTCAGGAAGACTTCAAATCATGTTTTTCTGTAAATTAAAAATGATTTTTTTATTGTTCTGAGTCAACAACAACAAAAAAAAAAAAGGTTAAAGAAAAATGTGAATATCTTCTTCCCTCCCACTCCTCAGGGATTCAAAGTTTGAAGCTTGGCTATATATTTTCTACCTTCCATCATGATCATTTACACATGTATAAGCATGTGTGCATGTGTATAATGTACATTTTTTCTTTGACGGATGATTTTAAATGATGCCACATTATATACAGCATTCTACAACTGAATTTCTTTTTCTAGTTAGAGAAGGTATTGATTAGGCTGTAAGTTTGACTCCAGATTCAAATTTATAAGACAGAAGGGTTTTTTCTAAAAAAAAAAAATAATAATAATAATAATAATAATTAATAAATAAAAATTAATATTAAAAACTTTTTTAATCATGGGGTCCATAGCACATGCCTATATCCAGGCACTTTGGGAGGTTTAGGTGGGAGGTTTGCTTGAAGTCAAGACTTTGAGACCAACCTGACCAAGAGCAAGACCCCATCACTACAAAAAAATAGAAAAATTAGCCAGGCATGATGGTGTGTATCTATAGTACCAGCTACTCATGGGAGGCTGAGGCAGGAGGTTCACTTGAACCCAGGAGTTGGAGGTTGCTACTATGGAGCAACTATATGGAGGCTATAGAGGCTATGATGGTGCCATTGCACTCTACTTCAGGCAATTAGAGGGAGATGCTGTCTCAAAAGAAAAACAAAAAATTTATTTGGGAAAGGAGTCTATTTCTGTCTGAATTAACAGTGGCCCATGGACTTGCTGGAACTCTGCATCATACAGTGAGCCGGGAATATAAGTTCTTTCTATCTTATTGCTCCCTTTCCCCAAGCAATACCCATAATCCACATGGTCTAAGTTATATTGCTATCACAGCTATGTTCCAGGAAATAAAATGGAGGAAAGGGGAAAGAAACAAAACACACACACACACACACACACACACCTTTTTAAGAACACAACACAGAGAGTAGGGTTTTTTTACTCTGATGTTTCTTTTCTGTATTCACATTTATTTTTATATTTGTAGACCCATAGCATATATCTGTAAGTCTCATAGCACCTAACACTGGTGTTCATTCATTAACTATTTGTTAATACACCTAAGACTGAACAACATTGTACTTTGAATCACTCTTCAACTGCTAAATCCAACCCAAAATAGCATCTGCGTAGCTTGATAATGTGAATATCTCTCTTTGGAGATGTAACAACTTGTCACAGAGTGAATATCTTTTGATATTGGCATGATACAACCCCAAATATTTATTTTTTTCTCTTTTTTTTTTTTATTAAATCATAGCTGTGTACATTAATCCAATCATGGGGCACCTTACACTGGTTTTATATACAATTTGAAATATTTTCATCACACTGGTTAACATAGCCTTCCTGGCATTTTCTTAGTTATTGTGTTAAGACATTTATATTCTACATTTAGTAAGTTTCACATGTACCCTTGTAAGATGCTCTGTAGGTGTGTCCCACCACTAACCCTCCCTCCACCCATCTTCCTCCCTCCCTTTCCCTCCTTTTCCCCCTCCCCATATTCTTAGGTTATAATTGGGTTATAGCTTTCATATCAAAGTTATAA
>CAUYPK010088084.1:0-29253 GCA_963574355.1 Loris lydekkerianus | reverse complement strand
TACAAAGTAAAAATCATATTAAAATTGCTAATATAATTAATGTTATTGTAAGATGTTCAATTTTTTAACAGATTAAAAGATTGTATTTTACCAAAAATATTTTTAGCAAACTGAGTAGGACCATAAACATTCAGATGAGCTCTATGCATAGTCTGAATTTCTTGATGAAGTTTTACTATATCAAGGCTATAATCATTATGGGACCATATTCCTTGTAAATGATTTTCTACTTTGTCCCAATTCCATTATAAGGTTTAGGAGTAACACATATCCATCAGAAGTTAGCATGGCAATGTAAAGGCAATCGAGTTTTCAAACTCTGAAGTTCATCTCCTGTTAGAGTTACTACTTGTTCCAAGCTTAAGTTTTGTTTTCATTTTATCTATTTCTTCTTGAAGAGATAAGCCAAAACAGGTATTTTGAGCCTGTGTAGCAAGAGCTCTTAATGCTACTCACTGTGTCCAATTGGGAGACAAGGAGCAGGCTGCATAGCAGTTGGAAAACCACCAACAAGGGTGGACATGGGGCCAATCACAGCAGGCCACCCTCAACTCTGTCCTCTTAACTACTGCACTCTTAGGTGTGGTCTGAGTTTATGAGAGAACACTTAATTTTAAAGTCTTGCTTTTTAGTTGAGGGTGTTTATGTGTATTTTATTTTGTTTTTAGTACTACAAAAAAGGAGTACTACATAAAGCTGAATGTTAAGAAGCTGCTCAACAGACACAATATTGTGTTTGGTGATTACACACAGACAAGGTTTGATGAACCTTTTCTGACAAGAAATGTGTAGTGCACATCTGTTATTGACACAAAATTAAAGGTTAAAAGACCCACAGGTAAGTTACTAGTTGGGACCAGTAATAGTTAATATTTTCCTGAATACAATTTCAGGATTATGAATATCTTTTCAATTCTGATAACATATTGTCAGAAACTGGTTCACATGTGTGTTGGTGTGGGGAGTAGGCAGCTTCTGGTGTCTGTGAGGAGCCAGGCCCTAGTAGAAGAAGTGACCCTGTTTTCAGGATATACACCATTGCACCTGCTGTCTGTACGGTGGGAGAACAGACTGGAGTCCAGGAACCAAGGCACAGCACTGCAGAACAGTGAATTGCACTGACGAGGCTGTGAACCTTGTCTCTTTAGTCTTTTGGTCAGCAAATGTTCATGAAGTGCTGATGTGTGTAGGAATCTCAGGACGTGGGGTGTTTGGGCTGCAGAGTCAGGCTTACCTAACTTCATCTTGTCCCACTTCTGGACTCCCTCACTCACACCTTACTAAGCTCATGTGTGCGAGTTTAGAGCATTGTATAATGGCATAGATGTCCTGGGGCACTCCTAGCAGCAGTTGAAAAACCACCCAAGGGCCTCACAACCATAAGAATCATGGGCCTCACACCTGTAATTCCAGCACTTTGGAAGGCCAGGAGTTTGGACAGTCTGGACAATATAGCAAGACCCCATCTTTACACAAAATAAAACAAAAGGAAACAACCTGAAATGTATTGTAAGGAAGACACATGACTTACATCTGTGCAATTCCTGTCTTATAAAGAACCAAATTTAAAGAAGTTGATACTAAGTTCTGCTCATGAGGCAGACCTCCACATTTGTACATTTGGACTTGTGTTTGTGTCAGAGCTGGCATGGTGGTTCGGCCAGTTTGAGGGGAAGGCCTTCCTGGCATTCTGTGGAAGGATAGATTAGCACAGCCTAACTGGGGTGTTGGGATTACCAAGGGAAAATTCATTCTTATTTATTTCCTTCCTTAGGCAACAACATTTTTATTCACCCACCTTCTTTGGTTTCTTTTAACATTATAAAGCAAATCAATCTCTTTTTGACCCAAATTTGTGACAGGAACCATCATGTTAAAAACTAGTGCAGTTTTGTGTCAGCTTTTGTTTTTCTGACCCCTTCCAACCTCTGGCTGTCACTTGTCCTTTCTTGTTTGTCCCTTAACAGTCTACTCTAACCCCTATGAAATAGGAACTGAAACTACCAACCTCCTTCTTGTGAGGGTTAAGAGAAAGCCAGGCTCTTGGGGAACGTTCAAAATTTCAATGGGTCCTTCTCATCTGTCGATGAAGCTCATTCTAAGTTAGGATGTGGTGATTCACACCCATAAACCTAACACTTTGGAGGATTGAAACCGGAGGATCACTTAAGGCCAGGTGTTGGAGATCAGCTTGAACAAAAGTGAGACCCCCATCTTTACAAAAAATAGAATAATCAGCCAGACTTGGTGGCATGAACCTATAGTCTCAGCGACTCAAAAGGCGGAAGCAAGAATATCACTTGAGCCCAGGAGTTTGAGGTTGAAGTGAGCTATGATGACACCACTGCACTCTAGACAACAAGACAAAGCTAGACCCCCCACTCCCACCCCAATATAGCTCATTCTCATCTGTCTGATGGACTAGTTAACCTGTAACCCAAGCACATGGGTCCATAGGCCAGATGATAGCCTAGAGGATAAGGTACATGAGGTTTGTGACCAACTTCCAGCTTAGAGGAATGACAAGTGAGCAGTTCCAAGACCACCAAGCTCATGGTTCCCTGTGGGTGTATCCCTCTCTTATGACTGGTCCTTAGAAGAGCCCTCTCAAATCTCCTGCCACTCTTGGTAAAGCTGAGGATGTGACAGAGGCCATTGATTGAGTGAACACCCTCAGGGAGTTAGTAGAGGCACACTGACAGACCATCTCAGACTTGGTGCCATTTGCTCTTGGAGAGGTAGACAAGACCTGGGCAAGGACAGCAGCCTAAAGGTGCAGGGCTGAGCTTTCTCAGTAGCTGTACTGATCAGGCTTGAAGGGGCCATCACAGGGCATAGCCAGGTACTTGGTCAGCTTCACCTTCAGCTTACCCAGGTGGGCTTCAGCCACTGCCTCATCCAGCTTTTTAGCCAGGAAGTGAACCCCAATGGGGTACTTGTCTGCATGAGTCAAAAGTTCAATCTGTTCCAGTGCCTGTTTGGTGAAGGTGTTACTCATCATCTTGCTGAAGTGGCCCATGGCACAACCTTGGTGGACTGGCCGGCTCTCGGCCAGCAGGATAATGTGGTGCTCGTTCTTCAGCAAATAGCAGCCCAAATAGCAGTAGAAGTTCAGCGTCTGCTCGATGCACCACAGGTATTCTTCATCCTTCTCACGCTTCCAGGTGTATACTGGAATGCCAGACTTGGCCCTGGCAGCTGCTGCATGGTCCCGGGTAGAGAAGATGTTGCAGCTCGACCACTGCACCTCAGCAGCCAGGGTGATGAGGGTCTCAATGAGGATGGCAATCTCTGCAGTCATGTGCAGGCAGCTGACAATGCAGACTCCCTGCAGGGGCTGGAAGGCTGAGTATGTCTTCTGCATACACCTCAGGCCCGGCATCTTGTTCTCTGCTATGTCCAGGGCTTTGTGCCCCCAGTCTGCCAAGCTGATGTCAGGGACTTTGTAGGACAATTTGTTAGAAATTCTGGCAGTGCTTCTGCACCCAGTGATGCACATGGGTGAAGGAGGTGGGCCTCGCACTGGGAACCAGAATCAACAGGACATAGGGAAAGTTTAATGTTCTTTTTCTGCCTATTGATTTACTTACAAGAATTCAGCTCAATATAATTGAGCACTTGTATGAGCAAATGTTGATCACATGCTGTTAATAAGGCAGCAAATTGAAATTTGTTTCCTGTCCATCACTCAGATTAATGGATATATGACATTCATACAGCTATACCAAATATGATATAGCTGTTAAAAAGAATGAAATAGATTTCTATGTACTGATGCAAAAGTGTCTCTCAGCTATAATAAGTAGGAAGAGGCACAAGTTAGAAAACTATGTCATGGGAATCAATTATTGGTTAAATTTGTGAATGTACCATGAACTATAACATGTCTGAGGTTGGATTCAAGAAACTTATTTCATTCTATTAATATACATATTGTTTGCATATTTCTCAAGAAGAATGTGTTATTTTATAAAAACAGTAAAGTTCATAAAAAAATGAATGAAGGGCCCAAAGGGGGAAGGTTGGTGCACATTTAACGTTTTGTAATAACGTTAGATTCAGGGAACTTACTTCATTCTATTAATATACAAATTGTTTGCATATTTCTCAAGAAGCATGTGTTATTTTGTAAAAAACAGTAACGTTCTTAAAAAATTGAAGGAAGGGCCCAAAGGGAGAAGGTTGGCATACATTTAACATATTGTAATAACAGTTATTTAAATCTACTATTATTTAATTTCCAAATCTGAAATAATAATCTTCTCATCTAATCTGAGAACTAGTTTGTAACATAACCACACATTTAATTTTGTTTTTGGACAGAGTCTCACTTTACTGCCTTCCGTAGAGTGCCATGACGTCACACGGCTCACAGCAACCTCCAGCTTTTGGGCTTCCGTGATTCTCTTAGCCTCCCAAGCGGCTGGGACTACAGGCACAATGCCCGGCTATTTTTTGGTTGCAGTTTGGCCAAGGCCAGGTTTGAACTCACTACCCTTAGTATATGGGGCCAGCACCCTACTTACTGAGCCACAGGCACCACCCTCTTTTTTTTTTTTTTTTAATGTGTTTGTTTATTTTATCCTCTCAGCTCCTTGATTATGTGATGAAAACCTTACTGTTTGCAGGCAGGGATGTCAACAGTAATCTTGATACAAAATTCCACTTCTCAGGGCTGGACAGGGAGTCCCCCATTCTCTAGGCCTAGGTGAGCTCAGAGGTCAGACCCCCATTTCCACACACAAGCAGACTGTTTTTTTCATGATACACCCTCTGGGCTCTGATAAGATCATCTCTTAAGCAGCCTGAGAGGATTTTTGGGGTGGTTCCACCTTGAGTTGGAAGCACACACCCTAATCCCTTCTCAGAGACAAAAACTGTAAGGGATCCTATAATCTTGCCCTAATGGAGAAAGAACTACATTCATTTGTTAATGCACTTATTAACTTTGAAATTACCTTGCTTTTCCACCTACCAATTCCTGGCCAAGTGTAACTCTCAAGACCTAATACCCCCAGATAAAGAGCCCACATAAAGACTCCCCAGTTATTTCTTTCCACCCTTCCAGAAGCTCTAGCGCTTTTTACTTCTTCTGTATTCCTAATAAAAATCCTATATTACCACTGATCTGTGTTCCATGGGTTCATTCTTTGAATCCCTTAGACCAAGGAAGAGTACTGAAGAGTAAATTTATGCTATTAACCTCATCACTTGGATCTGGGTAGTGCTGCTAAATGGTAATGCAAGGTTCTCACTGGCAGAGCAGGGAGCTGTGCTCACGAAGTTCAGCTCCACCAACCATTGTCATTTGGTCTTCTGCAAGGAGTTACACCTCTGTTTTGTCCTGTTAATTTTTTTTGCAGTTTTGGCTGGGGCTGGGTTTGAACCCACCACCTCCAGCATATGGGGCTGGTGCCTTACTCCGTTGAGCTACAGGCGCCACCCACACCTTTGTTTTCTGAAGGAGCCAGCATTGCTCTAAAATATTCTGAGTGCAGCTGATCCTGCTCACAACACTTTGAACATTTATTACTTGATTCTCATTAAATAGTCCCATTTATCTGTGGAGTATGACCCCAGACGTTCCAAAGATACCTGGAACCATGGGTAGTAGTCCAAATCCTAGATAATGTTGTTTGTTCCTGTACATATGTTCTTGTGATAAAGTTTAATTTATAAAGAGATTAACAACCACAACTAATTATAGTACAGAATAACTAGAAGAATATGTCATAGTACTAGTTATTTAATGCTTATGATTTATGTCTGGAATTTTGTGCTTCATATTATCAGACCATAGTTGGCCTCAGGTAATCAAAACCTTGGAAAGTAAACTGCTGATGGGGGGGTACCGTGTTACTAAACACTTCACTAAACACCTCTGCCTCATCTCCACAACTGATCATAACTCTTTAGAATAGGAACTGTCTCATATTTCTTTGTAGTGTGCTCAGAGCCTCATTTTTTTGAGTAGTAAACTGAAAAAGCCACATTTTAAAGAAATTCTGCCTGATTCTTCTCAGAAGGAGGTTATGGGTTTTGTTTGTTTGTTTTTAACATCTCTGAACAAAAAGGGAGCAGAGGAGCTTGTTAGAACAAGGGTAAGTAAGCAGCTCTTCCCTCTGTGACAGTTCCAGCTGTGTGACTGGAAAGCAAGGTGCACCTGCTATTAAGGTGAAAGAGAAGCAAGCCTAATTCCAATTTGATATAATTCTCTTTCCAGAGAATAAATTGGAAGCCAAATAGACCAGATTCCATTCTGTTGTTTTGCTACATTTTATTGCTTGATAAAACAAACAGGTTTCACTTGCCTCTCCACCCATTGCATAGGACCTGGTTAGAACTGTTAAAATTAATATTGTTTACAAATACAAAGTCACTAACTACCCTCATGACAAACGTCCTTCATGATTATGTTAAAGTGATCTTCATACCATCCGTATATAATATTGAAATGGTAACAGAATAGGCTTAACTCCATTTTACTATTTACTCCTTTTTACCTTCAAAACTAGTTCCTCCTGTTTTCCCTCCCTGTGTAACTGTAAATGCCTTTAGCTAAACTTGTTAGTAATGTAAGTTACTGACCATGTAGCCCCTATGATTATGGCTTTTTATGATCATGTTTTTTTATGACCATCATCGGGGAGTCCCCTTCCCTACATTACCTAAAAACACTGTAAATTGTATTTGTTTTGTAAAAATTACTAAGTGCTCTCCTGATCGTAACATTGTGTAAATTAAACTGCCATACCCTTGTGATCTCCCCTACTTGTTGTTTTATGCCCTTGTGATTTCACCTAACTGCTGTTTTCCGCTTCTATGACTATGTTTATATTCCCCCTGGAAATATTTTGCCTTATAAAAATCAGAGCCTTAGACAAGTTGGGGCTGCACTGAGAAACCCCATGTTGGGACACTGGGGCAATTGCCAGCTGGCTCTTCAATAAAAGGACTCCTCCTTCATTCGACTTGTCTGGTGGTGTGGTCTTTGGGGGAGCTCCTGGGCATAATACTGCTACCTGGCAGCTGCCCCAGCACATTGTGCAGAATAGGCAATAAACAGTTGTTTTATGTAAAGAAATAAATTATTTGGAACCACTTGTGTATTTCCCCTTTAATTACTGAAAATGCTTGTAGACATCTTGGGTTGAACACACCTGCATTTTCTGTGAGACACATTTATTCTTCCCTGGGGGTTACCTGGGGCTTCTGCAAGGCCATGATCTGAGCACTCAGGGTAGGGAGCCGCATGGGAGGAGCTCTCAGGAGGTACCTACAGTGGACAAGGGTGCTGCTCTGGCAGGGTAGAGGCCTTTGGGAAAGGAGGGTCAGTTCTGTGCTTCTGGTTGTCAGGAAAGGCCTATTTGACTTTTGCAAAGTGACTTGGCAAATAGTTTTCACAAAGGAAGTGTGGGAGAAGGAGAGTTATCTGTGAAGACATAGACTGAGCAAGGTGTTCGCTCACAGTGGCAGTGGGAATAAGCTAAGACCAGACACACAAGTCAAGTTGAAATTAGTAAAAAGGAGTGTCCTGGTAATATTGTGTTGCATTTAAGCTGCTGGCAGACTTCTTTGTAAGTTAACAGATATTCATAGTAATAACACTAACTTGGTTTAACTCTTTTTATTTTTTATGTAGATACTGCAAATGTTATTTTAAGAAATTTGTTACAGCACAGACTTAAAAACATATAAACCTGGATCTCGTAATAGGTCCCCTAGGATGCAAAAAACATCCCTGTGTAGAGCTTTAGCCCAGAAACTATTAGACTTTCCAGCTGGTAACTCTAGTGATGAGAGAGAGCAGTTGAAATGAGAGTAATGGCATAACAAGCCTTTTTTTTAAATCATTTTACACAAATAATAATTTCCTCTCCTTCAGTGTAAGTCAGGTAATCACTCCAACTCAGTGTACTCTTGCATTAGGATCTCAGTCTCCTAAAACTTCTCGAGCCATGTTTTCCTGCCAGTTTGTAGTCTGTCTTGGTGAATTACATGCCTCTCCTGGAGGCGTGTTCTGCAGACGTCAAGCCAGGGTACTTGGTAGTCTTGCTGACCTTCTGTCTCCTGTCTCATCAGTTACCCAGAGGAATGTCAGGATCTATTTGTGGTTTTGTCTGTTTATCCTTGAGTTCTGTCTGTTGGGGATTTATGGTTTTCACCACATTTTGAAATTCTTGGTTGTCATTCCTTCAGTTAATTTTCTTACCCTCCACTCTTTCTGGGAACCCGTTGATCTGAGTGATGGACTGCCTGGCTCTGTTCCACAGAGTACTGATGCATTTATTTTTTTGGCTTTTAAAAACATCCATACTATTTTTGAACAATTTCTCCTGCTGCATCTTCAACTTCACTGATTTTATGCCATGTCTACTCTGTTATAAATTTCATCTAGTGGAATTTTTATTTCTGATAGTGTATTTTTCTTTTTTAAAGGTTCCATTTGATTCTTTTTATGGTTCTCTCTTTCATTATGTTAGCTTTTATTGTTTCAGATTGACGGTACAAAGAGTAAGGTAACAATATTAGGATTTGTTAGATGAAATCCTTCTTATGATTGTGTTCCACCACAAGAATTGTGCCATCCACCCTAACATTGTGCCCTAAAAGTGGGTGGACACCCTTCCCCCATCTCCTCCCTTCTCCCTACTCCCTTGTTCATGTGTATGAGATTGTCCACTGGCTTCATATTACAATTGGGATGAGCTCGCCTCTTTGTGCTTTGCCTACTGGGCCGCCCATCTGAGCAACATGGGGCTGGGGCTTCAGGCATAGACTCTTCTCTATGTGCTTCGCCTGTTGGATGCCTATCTGGGTAGAGTACTGACTGTGCTTCGGGGATAGGCTTGCCTCTCTGGGTTTTGCCTGCTCAATGCCTGTCTGGACGGCATGGGGTCTTGGAATAGGGGAAAGGCTCGGCTCTGTGCTTCACATGCTGAATGCTCATCAGGGAAGAGTGGGGCCTGGGCTTTGGAGATAGGCTCGGCTTTCTGTGCTTCACCTGTTTGATGTCTGGGTGTCATGGGGCCTGGGCATACAAGATAGGCTCAAATCTTTACTTCACTTGGTGGATGCCTGTCTGGGTAGCGTTAGGCCTGAGGTTCAGTGATGGCCTTGAGTCTCTGTGCTTCGCCTGCTGGAAGCCCATCTGGGTGGCGTGAGGCCTGGGCTTCAGGGATGAGCTCGGCTCTCTGTGCTTCACCTGTTGGATGCCCATATGGGCAGAGTACTGACTGTGCTTCAGGGATAGGCTTGCCTCTCTGGGCAGTGTGGGGCCTGGGCATTGGGGATAGGCTCAGCTCTCTGCTTCACGTGCTGAATGCCCATCTGGGCAGTCGGGCCTGGGCTTCAGGGATGGGCTTGGCTCTCTGTGCTTTGCCTGCTGGAAGCTCATCTAGGCAGCGTGGGGCCTGGGCTTGGTGCATAGGCTCAGCCCTCTTAGCTTCACCTGTTGTACACCCATCTAGGCGGCCTGGGGCCTGGGCTTCGGAGATAGGCTCGGCTCTCTGTGCTTCAAACTGTTGGAAACCCATCTGGGTGGCATGGGGCCTGGGCATAGGGGATAGGCTTGGGTCTCCACTTCACCTGGTGGATGCCCATCTGGGCAGCATGGGGCCTGGGCTTGAGGGATGGGCTTGGGTCTTTGTGCTTTGCCTGCTGGACATTTGTCTCTGCGGCATGAGGCCTGCACTTGAGGGATAGGCTTGGCTCTCTGTACTTCACCTGGTGAATGAAGATGGGTGGCATGGGACCTGGGTTTCAAGGTCAGGCTCGGATCTCTGCTTCACATGCTGGATGCCTGTCTGTGTGACGTGAGGCCTGGGCGTCACACATAGGTTCAGCTCTCTGTGCTTAACCTGACTTACGTCTCTCTGTGTGGCATGGGACCTGGGATTTAGGGATGGGCTTAGCTCTGGGTGCTTCACCTGCTGCATGACCATTTTGGTGTCCTGGGGTCTGGGTTTGGGGATAGGCTGAGCTCTCTGTGTTTTGCCTGTTAGGCCCCTATCTGGGTGGTGTGGGGCCTGGGCTTTGGTGATAGGCTCAGCTCAGTGTGCTTCACCTGCTGGTTGCCCATCTGGGCAGCATGGGTATTGGGCACCAGGGACGGGCTCGGTGCTCTGTCCTTCACCTGCTGGCCACTGGTTCAGATGTCATGAGGCCTGGGCTGGGCTTGCTGTCCTTTGCCTGCTGGCCAGTCTGGACGCTGTGGGGTCTGGGCATTGGGTCTTGCCTGTCTGGTCATTCACTGAGACCCTGTATGGGCATCTTGAGGGGACCAAACATAGGAGGCTGAGGCCCTTATACCTCAGGATTGCCACCCTTTAGGATGGTCAAAGAGACAGATAGGGTTCTGGTGGGCGTGCAGTTGGTAGAGGTCCCGGTGATTTATGTGCAGGTTGCGGGGTGCTGGCTACAGGCCTGCCAGTGGTGAGGGTGCCAGCAACATTGGTGCTGTGGCCAGCACTTCGGCTTCATGAAATTGGCTGAGCTCCATACTTACTACAATTGTAGGAGGCTCATCCTGTGATTCTCCCTGAGCAGCAAAGATTGTTGTGGCCAGGTGGTTAGACAACATGGCCAAGTAGTTGGCTGTCGTCTTGCTGGCAACAGGAGGCAGATCCCGTGAAAAATTCCAGGCCTCCTGGGGGACAGGCCCTTGCGTTGAGTGAAGATGTATAGTGACCATTGAAGATACTGTTTTAGGGCATTTTTTGGCCAACTTTATAGGTGAGATCATTGTAGATGAGTCTCCAGGTTGAAAAACTTAATTTTGAGCATTGGACCTCCCGCTGCACCTACAGAACAGAGCAACGTCACTGGCTGGCAGGGCAGAGCCACCCTCCACCATAGAGAGGTGGGACTGGCTGCTGGGATTCTCCGCTAGTTCCGATGTGGAACTTCCCAACTCCCCACCTGCTAGGCCCCCTCTACCCGTTCTGTTAGGAAGCCAGGCTGAGTCTGTCACCACACTAGCTACTCCTGTTGTTCTTGTGAAATAAATCCTATGAGCAGAAGAATGGGTGAAACACTCAGGTACATTTTTTTTTTTTTTCTATTTTATACAGACAAAGTCACTTTGTCACCCTTAGTAGAGTGCCATGGCGTCCAACTCCTGGGCTTAGTCAATTCTCTTGCCTCAGTCTCCTGAGTATCTGAAACTACAGGCACCTGCCACAACATCTAGCTATTTTTAGAGACGGGGGTCTTGCCCTTGCTCAGGCTGGTCTTGAACCCATAAACTCAGGCAATCCACCCACCTCGGACTCCCAGAGTGCTGGGATTACAGGTGTGAGTGACCGTGTCCACCCCTCCTATCTTCTTCACTGCAGGCACTCCAACAAAGTTCAGAGAGATCTTGCTGGGATTTCAATCCACACTCCCCTTGTGCTCAATGATACTTTATAGTATCTTTCCCACATGGTCATCTGCTATCTGCATGTCTGCCTTGGGGATCAGTTTATTCAAATCTTTTTCTGCTTTTAAAAACTGGGTCATTTTTCTCATAATTGAGCTTTCAACATTATTTACATATCTGTGATTTGACTATACAATTTGATAGCATTTTATTTGTCTGTGACTTATACAGGTTTAGCTCATTTTATAGTGTTTTCTGCAAACTGGAGGTTTCTGGTGACCCCATGTTCATCAAGTCTACCAGTACACCATGTCTCTATGCCAGCTTTTTTTTTCAGCAGTGAAGTATTTTTAATTAAGGTGCACACATTGCTTTTTAGACATGATGCTACAGCATACTGAAAGGCCACCATGTCCACATAACCCATAGATGGACTGGGAAACCAAGGAATCTGTGACTTACTTTACTGTAATATTCCCTTTATATTGTGATGGTCTGGAACTAAACCCACAATAGCTCTGAGATATGCATATATTTTTATTTTCTTACTGGTGACTTTGGAAGAACAAGCATTTAAAATTTTGATAAAGTTAATCAGTTTTCTTTAACACTGATATTAGTGTCATGTTAAATAAAAACGTCTCACTCAAGATCACATGAAATTTTACTCTGTATTTCCTTCTGGAAGTGGTATAAATTCTGGTCCACAATGGTTTTTTAGTTAAGATTTTGGACATGATATGCAGTAGTCCTGAATATTTCTGTGTAGTTGAGAACTCAGTAGTTCTTTCTTCTTTTTTGTATGGACAATCATTTTGGTACCATTTGCTGAAACTGTCATTTTCTCCCATTTGATTTCCTTCATACCTTTGTTTAAAATTAACCATAAATGAAAGGTTTTAGTCTGGACTCTATTCTGCCTTCTCATCTGTATGTCTTAGTGTCTTTATTACTGTAGCTTTATACTAAGATTGAAGTCTGGCTGTGTGAATTCTGCAATTTTGTTACTTTTCAAATAGTTTGGCTGGTGGGCACAGTGGCTCATGCCTGTAATCCTAGTGCTCTGGGAGGCTGAAGCAGGTGGATTGCTTGAGCTCATGAGTTTTAGACTGGTCTGAGGAAACACGAGACCCTGTATCTACTCAAAATAGAACACAAACTGAGGCAAGAGGATCGCTTGAGCCCAACATTGTAGGTTGCTATAAGCAATGATTGCCAAGGCACTCTACCCAGGGCGACAGATTGAGACTCTGTATCCAAAAAAATAAATAAATAAATAAATAAATAAATAAATAAATTTTTTGGCTAGTCTAGCTGTCCAGATCCTCTGAATTTCCATACATAATTTAGGTTCAGCTGGACATTTCCTTTAAGAAAAACAAAGACAAGACAGACCTGCCAGCATTCAGTAGGGATTGTGTATAGTATATAGGTAAGTTTAGGGGAAAGCTGCTCCCTATTACTTTTTTGCAATTATGAATATTGTATAGCATCCCAGTTAATGGACTGTCTTCCACATTTCTCACCCATGGTTTATAGCTTTTAGGGTATATATATTTGCACCAGTTTATTAAAAATTATTCTTTTTGGTAGTATTGTGAATGGAACAGCTTTTAAATAGAACTCAGATTTTTCACTGCTAGTGTATAAGTATGACTGAATCTTGCATCTTGATGTTAAACTGATTTATTGGTTCAGCTAGTTTTGAAATTTATTTTTCAGGATTTTGTTGCCTTCAAATAACCACATTTTACTGTATGTTCTATGTGCCGTCATTTTTCCTGCTCTGCCGTGTTGGATGCAATGTTAGTGTGGTGTCGGAAGTGGTGGGAATGGTCACCCTCACCTGACCAAGACTGCAGGAAAAAGCGGCCAGCCTCTCCCCATGAAGGATGATGGCAGTTAAAAGCTCTCCATTTTGCTTTTGGGGGCTGTTTGCATTTTATTCCTCCATTATTCAGATTTTCAAAATAATGAACAGAATTTTTTATATCATCCAGTCCTTTTCTTCATTGATTGACATAGTCATGTGGTTATTGCCCTTTATTCTGCCGATACGTTGTGTTGCAGTAACTGAGTTTTAGACCTGAAGCCAACATTGCATTTTTGGAATAAATCCCATTTACTCATAGTTTTTAATACTGGATCCATGTTCCTAGATTTGGTTTGCTTGTATTTTGTAAAAGATTTTTGCCTGTATTTCCTGAATGTTATTGGTTTATGACTGTCTGGCTTTGTTATCAATGAATGGGTCAGGAAGTGTCACTTCCTCCTGTTTTCTGAAAAAGCTTGTATGAAATTGGTACTTTCTTCTTTAAATGCTTGGTAGCAATCATCCATAAATGCTTCAAGGCCTGGGATTTTTCTTTCCTGGAAGATTTTAAATTAGTAGTTCAATCTCTTTGCTCATTCCATTGCTATTCAGAACTTCTCTTTCTTCTTGAGTTAGTTATAAGAATTTGCATCACTTAACTGAAGCAGTAACTGCATTCCTTAAGTGAGAAAGTATGTTTCAACCTTCGAAGTTGTATGATGAAGTAAGAGAAAATAAAAATAAAAAAGGTGTAAAGTGGAACCTAAATAGTATGAAATGTAGGGAGGAGAGAAAATTTGTTGACTTTTTATGCATAGAATTTAAATTGTTACTAACCTAGACTTTGGTAAGTATAAAATGTTCATAAGTCTTCTGATAAACACTATAGAAATAACTGTAGTAAATACAGAAAAGAAAAAAAGAACAAAATCAAAGCATATACAAATGGAAAATAAAATAACAATGTTGAAAAGAGAGAATACAATATTAATGAAGAAACAGAGAATTATAAAATGGATAAAAAATACAAAATTTCAATAGACATTACTAAGTCCCTACCTATCCACAATTACCTATAAACAGAAGAAAATATCAATGAAAAGACACTAGCATAGACCGTGTCCTCTAATGTTCATGGCAAAATTCAATTGCCATGATAGAATTAAGAACTGGGACCTTTAAAAACTGATTAGGGCACGACAGTAAAATGAATAGCTTAGGGTGTTACTTTTTTGTTTTTGAGAGAGTCTCAGTTTGTCACCCTTGGTAGAGTGCCGTGGCATCATAGAGCACAACAACCTCAAACTCTTGGACTCAATTTACCCTCTTGCCTTAGCCTCACAAGCACCTGGGACTACAGGCACTGGGCACATCACCTGCCAATTTTTTTTTTTTTTTTTTTTTTTTTTTAGAAGAGGGTGTCACTCTTGCTCAGGCTGGTCTTGAACCCATGAGCTCAATCCACCCGCCTTGGCCTCCCAGAGTGCTAGGATTACAGGCATGAACCACTGCACAAGCCTGGGTTTTATTTTTTTTTATTATATGAGTGTGTTAGTTATCATGAACTTAGTTCCCTTAATAAAAAAAAAAAAAAAAAAAATACCACTCCATCTACTGCACACCTTCGCTCCCCTAAGTTCTGTGGTCTTCCTTCATGCTATCTTGCAGCAAAAAGGTCTTTTCCAGATCCCAATACCAACATTTTGCCCTGCTCAGCCTCCAGAATTATAAGTGAGACAAAATTCCATTTTTAAATATATGTGCAGTTTTTTTGTTTTCCTTTTTTGGGACAGAGTCTCAATCTGCCTTCCTGGAGACAGTGCCAGGGCATCATCATAGCTTGCAACAACTACCAACTCTTAGGCTTAGGCAATCCTCTGGCCCTAGTTTTTCTATTTGTGGAAACCAGACATGGTTAGAAGGAACGTAAAGGACAACAGGCTAAAAGTGAAAGGATGGAAGATAATACTCCACACCAATTTTAAACAAAAGTGTACAGTGTTGCTTATACTTATAGGGCACATAATAGTCAAGAAAATCTATCCAAAAAGTAAAATTCATTCACTATTAAATAAAAATGATTAATTTTTCAAGAAGATGAGGCTACATACGTATGTAGCACTGGAATTTCTAAATATATAAAATGAACATTAACAGAAATGTAGGGAAAAATAGAAAGAAATAAACTAATAAAAGGAGATTTGACTACCACACTTAAAATAATGAATAAATCACTTTGGCAGAAAAGTAAGTGTGCAGTTGTAAAACAAGATTGACCAAATAGACCAATACATGTTTGTATTTTATATATATATATATATATATATATATATATATATATATGATTGTGATCAGAAAGAAAAATGTAATGTAGTTTTAATATTCTTAAATTTGAAATGACTTGCTTTTCTCAAAAATAGAAACTATGTGGAAAATGTTTCATGGGTTCTTGAGAGGATTACTTATAATGTTGATTATAATGCTATATATACACATATATAGGACTATGCTTATTTATAATGTTAATTGGTATGTTATATACATATACATATATACATATATATATATATACCAATCAACATTATAAATAAGCATAGTATATATACATATATATACATATATACAAATACATATATACATATATAAACATATATATAACATACCAATCAATATTATATGTATATATATGTATATATGTATTTGTATATATGTATATAACATACAATCAACATTATAAATAAGCATAGTATATATACGTATATATACATATATACATATATGTATATATACGTATATATATGTATATAACATACCAATCAACATTATAAATAAGCACAGTCCTATATATGTGTATATATAGCATTATAATCAACATTATCAGTAATCTTCTCAAGAACCCATGGTGTATTTTCCACATAGTTTCTATTTTTGAGAAAAGAAAGTCATTTCAAATTTAAGAATATTAAAACTATATTACATTTTTCTTTCTGATCACAATCATATAAAACTGAAAATAAACAGGAGAAGAAAAACCTTGGAACTCAAAAACTTGTAGATAGTAAAAAGAAAATAAAAGCCTCTGAATAACCAATGTGTTAAAGAAGAGATCCAAAGAGAAATCAAAAAGTATTTTGACTCATATAAAATCATAAACACTAACAATAAACACTTCTAGAATGCAACAAAAATATTATTTTAAAAAGTAAAAATGATTAGGCCATGGACTTCAGACATTAAGAGAAAATGTTCTAATATAACCTACCTTTATTCTGCAACAAACTTAAACAGAAAAAATAAAACAAGTCCAACCTTAGCGTACAAAAGGAAATGAAATGACAAATAAGTAGTAATAATACCTGAAATGTAAAGATGTTTCAACATATTTAAAAAAAAAAAAAAAAAAAAAGAAAAGAAAAAAAAGGCTCAGTGCCCCGTAGCACAGTGGTTATGGCCTCTAACACATGATTGTATTAAGAAACTCTGGTCTATGTATACCATGGAATACTATGCAGATAAACAGCCAAAGGTGGCAATTTCATATCTTGTGTAACAACCTGGGTAGATCTGGAGAACATTCTCCTAAGTGAAGTATCACAAGAATGGAAAAATGAGCATCACACATACTAGCAAATGAGAACCAGTAGACTGACAACCACACGCTCAGGGCCTCTTTGCCAACTTGCCCTGACAATAGAGGCCCACGTGCTGTCTGTGAACATACACTCTTTGTAAACTGCCTCACTCTGTAAGCCTATCTTTCTCAATCTCAATACACTTTGTCCATGTGTGGCTTACTTTGGAGTGTCTGGTCATTTCTCCACTAACTGCTCTCCAAGAATCAAGGACCTGGGAAGCTGCCACAAACTCTGACACTTTAGGAGACAGGCGGTTCCCTTGAAACCCAAGATTTCTGGTGCTGCATCACTTGGATAAACCTCAGTTGGATTAATTCTGCCTAGAAAAGCCCAACTCACCTTTTTTATAAAACTCAGATAAGTAGGACTTGGATGAAAAGGCCACTGAAGATTCCCAAGGACTTCTAGAGATCATATTCCTATACTCCCTTGAGGATCTCTGATACTGTTCAAATGGAATTCTGCTCTAGCTTCTTACATAAGTAGTTCTCCATTTGTTCACTGCTGGCGAGCATACTGAGAACACTCAAGCAGTGTGGGTTGAACTGCAGACTAGTGCAGCCTCTGTGGACAAAAGTATTGAGATGCCTCAAAGAACTAAAAGTCGGCCTTCCACTTGATCTGGCAATCCTTTAATCCCATTACTAGATACCTACCACCTACTCCAAAAAAGTGTTATTTTTTAGAAATGCAGAGTCACTTTAATACCTGAAGGACATGAATGGCATGACACTAAATTCTAAGGAAGAGGAACTCATCCACTGGGGAATCAGCTCCTGGCCTAGTCGCCAAAATTGAGGTCACTTTCCATTTTCCTTCAGGGCAAGGATATACTAGTTATGCAGCACCCAAACATCCTGGGTGCTACCGTCTCACTGGAGAGAGGGCCGCTGCCTGGGCCTAATGTATCCAGACACCCAAACTACCCAGCATTCAGCCACTTGCCCTTCCTGCCCTGTGCAGACTGCCTCCACAAACTGGCACTTCTCTTAATTCCCCTTTTCCCCTGTATTGGAATAGCAGCTGCTGTAGCCACAGAAGACACAGCAGGTGCACTCCTGGGCCTTCAACAGTCTTTGGCTGTAGAGGCAGCACAAGGCCCAATTAAAGCTAGCCGTACCCTTGTCCACTCACAGGAAGAACACTTAGATTCTCTGCAAAAGGTCACCTTACAAAACAGGCAGGTCCTTAATCTTCTAACTGCAGCAGAAGGCGGGACCTGCTTGTTCTTAAAGGAGCCGTGCTGCTTCTATGATAACAAGTCAGGAGGGTTCAGGACAGAATCACCACCACCCTAGAGTCTGTCTCCAATCTCCAGACATGAGGTGAGACCTCTAGGCCTTGGTGGATGTCTAAAATAATTTCCTTAGTCACCCTGTTACTTTGCATCCTGAGAATTCTTATACTGAGGCTGATCCACATACATTTACATCTAAATTTATTTCATTCATCCAGAAGCCATCAAGCTACAAATGGTTCTACGTTCACTACCAGGTCCAGTGCTTAGTTCCTCCTCACATCTGCTACTATACCTATCTACTGAGGGATGTATTGAAGTTCCCTTCAAGAGGCTTCCTTAGTAAAAATTGTCAATTCCTGTCAGCAGGAACCAGCCAGATGATTCTCTCAGCAGAAAGCAGCCAGGTGAATTGATAACCCCCCACCCCCGAGTGATTTGGACCCCTGAAATAGAGAATGAGAAATGTTAGGTAGTAAGTTAGAAAACAGGTCTCCAAGAAAATAAGTACAAGGATATCTCTGTGTACAAAAATGAAATTGAACTTTTATGCTGTATGCAGAAATAAGCTCAAAATACAAAAACATTTAGTGGAATATCAGAAACTACAGAAGTTCTGTAATAAAGCACCCAAAACCATGTCTTTGACATTAACTTTGGGAATGACTTTTTTATATGTATCACACCAACAATTACAACCAACAAAACCATAAACAAGTAAGACTATATCAAACTAAAAAGCATCTACACAGAAATGGAAAGAAAAAACACATAAAACAGCAACTAAAGGATTGGGAAAATACATATCTGATGTATGTAATACTTATAATATATGAAGACCTCAAGCAACAAGAACAAAAAGTTTATGGGACGGCGCCAGTGGCTCAGTGGGTAGGGCGCTGGCCCCATATATTGAGGGTGGCGGGTTCAAATGCAGCCCTGGCCAAACTGCAACAACGACAAAAAAAATAGCCGGTCATTGTGGCGGGTGCCTGTAGTCCCAGCTACTCAGGAGGCTGAGGCAAGAGGATTGCCTAAGCCCAGGAGTTGAAGGTTGCTGTGAGCTGTGATGCCAAAGCACTCCACCAAGGGTGGTAAAGTAAGACTCTGTCTCTTAAAAACAAACAAACAAACAAACAAACAAAAAGAACCACCGATACTGAACAACACCACCAAAAACCAGAAATCCCATTCAGTTCTCTCATCTCACTTCTGGGTATGTATCCAGAGGAAATGAAATCAGTAACACAAAGAGATGTCTGCTCATATATTTATAGCAGATTATTCACATTATATAATATTGTCTGGCCATAAAAAAGGGCAATTCTGCCATTTGTGACCACATGGATAGATGAACCAGGTGGAAATTAAGGTAACTGATATCCAAAATAGACATACAACTACGGTATAACATGAGCTATTTGTGGAATGTAAAAAAGTAAAGATTATAGAAGTAGAGAGTAGAATGGTGTTTACCAACAGTGGGAGGTGATAAAAATGGGGAGATATTTTTCAAAGAGTAAGAACTTTCACTTATATGATGGATATAATGTACGCCCCTGTGAATGTAGTTAGCAGTATACCATATGGAACACTTGAGATGAAGTCATACTCCCAACTCGATTAAGAGCATAGACCTTAAAAGTGTTCTCGCCCTCTAAAATCTGGCAACTGTGTGAAATGATGGATATGTTAAGTTCACTGTGTTAATCATTTCACAATGTATACATATATCAAATCATAGAACTGTACACCTAAACCACATGAAATTTATACTTGTAAATATTTCTCATGTCAGGAGAAGAGAACTAACAAACAGGTAAACATAGGACACATTCTCACTCATCTGCACACTCAACCAAATACAACCATAAACTGATAATGACTAAAACATAAGGTAACAGTCAAAATGTTACCATGTGCCAGACAATGTTCTAAGCTCCCCTGACGTCATTTTAAGTTAAGAACTTTATATGGAGCTCAGCACCCGTAGCTCAGAGAGTAGGGCTCCAGCCACATACACCAAGGCTGGCAACTGCAACCAAAAAATAGCCAGGCATTGTGGTGGATGCCTATAGTCCCAGCTATTCAGGAGACTGAGGGAAGAGAATCCTTTAAGCCCAAAAGTCAGAGGTAGCCATGAGCTATTATGCAAAGGCACTCTACCAAGGGCAACATAACAACACTGTCTCAAAAAAAAAAAAAACAAACAAAAGAAACTCTATATGAAAAACAATGCAGCACTCAACTATTGTACACATGCGGAAATTATGCATATAAAGTTCAAATGTCTAACCTAAGTTCAGGCTAGGAAAAAGAAACTGTTAATGTAATGCATATTATCAGAGTTTTTAAAATAAATAATAAAAAACTAAATAGCTAACTAAGTATGTAAAATGTCATTATATAATATTTTTTTGTTTTGTTTTGTTCTTTTGGAGACAGAGTCTCACTTTCTCACGTTCACAAAAGTGCCATGGCATCACAGAACACAGCAGTCTCAAAGTCTTGCGCTCAAGAAGCTTTCTTGCCTCAGCCTCCTGAGTAGAGACTGGGATTACAGGTACTGCCATAATATCTGGCTATTTTTAGAAATGGGAGTTTGCTCTTGCTCACACTGGTCTCCATCTCCAGAGATCAGCAATCCACCAACCTCAGCCTCCCAGACTGGTCATTCAATATTAAATTGAAAATAGAACCTTTGGGCTCAGTGCCTGTGGTGCAAGCAGCTAAGGCGCCAGCCACATACACATAAGCTGGCGGGTTCGAATCCAACCCAGGCCACCAAACAACAATGACGGCTGCCACCAAAAAATAGCCGGGCGTTGTGACAGGCGCCTGTAGTGCCAGCTACTTGGGAGGTGGAGGCAGGACTTGGAGGTTACTGAGAGATGTGATGACACAGCACTCTACCCAGGGTAACAGCTTCAAGCTCTGTCTCAAGAAAAAAAAAAATAGAACCTTTGGGCTCAGTGCCTGTAGTTCAAACGGCTAGGGCTCCAGCCACATACAACAGATCTGGCGGGTTCGAATCCAGCCCGGGCCTTCCAAATGATGACAACTACAACTAAAAAATAGCTGGACACTGTGGTGGGCACCTGTAGTGCCAGCTACTTGGGAGGCTGAGGCAAGAGAATCCCTTAAACCCAAAAGTTTAAAGTCACTGTGAGCTGTGACGCCACAGCACTATACCCAGAGCGACAGCTTGAAACACTGCCTAAAAAAAAAAAAAAAAAAAAAAAAAAAGATAAAAAAAAGAAAAGAAAAGAAAATAGAACCTTTATACTTTGATGAAATTACAAATAATTTCAGAATGCTGGGCTATTTTTTTTTTTTGTTGCAGTTGTCATTGTTGTTTAGCTGGCCTGGACTTAGCTCAAACCCACCAGCCTCGATGCATGTGGCTGGTGCCATAGCCACTGTGCTACCAGTGCTGGGCCAAGAGTCTCAATTTTGGTAGAATCACCTCTGAAACTTCCATAGGATTAAAAATGAATGCAATAGAAAATATCTTACACATGTCTACAGTATTCCTGAAACTACTGAATCAATATTACAATGTGACCTCCATGTTTACGTACTTTTGACATGGGGCAAAAACAGAATTTAAAAAAGCTTAACATAGAAATAGTCAGAAATATGCAAAGCTCTTTCTATGACCTACAAAGGAGGAGGAACAGACCATAACCCTCCCTGGCCAAGGGGAGAACTTTGGCTCTCACAGTGAATTTGATGGAAGATCACTGAAGGGAATCATCAGATAATATTTTTCACAATCTTAAGGAGAATCAACTCTCAGGTAATTTAAGACCATGAGAGATGTTCCTCTGAAATAACAAGAGAAAGACACCTAGGCTTCTCAAAAACTACTTTCACTGTGCTCTCCTGCCACTCTAGGTCACGAGATTTTTTGGTGTATGAACCCCCTCTTGGTGATGGCTAAATAAAAGGACCCTAAAACTCAATGGGACTCAGTGTGCTGGGGTAATTTTCTATAATTCCACTAGCGTCTGGGTACCTCAAAATCAAATTCACATTGAAATATCACCGAATCCCCATGAGAATAGCCCACATCACAAAGTCCCAAAGCTGCAGGTGCTAGTGCAGTTGTGGAGAGAAGGAAACACTTTCACATTGTTGATAAGATTTCAAACTAACACAGCCTCTTTGGAAAAAAGTATGGAGAATCTTCAAAGAACTCAAAGTAAATCTGCCATTTGATCCCGAATCTCCTTAGTAAGTATCTACCAAGAAAAAAAAAAAAAAAAAATCATTTCTGACTCGGCGCCCATAGCTCAGTGAATAGGTCACTGGCCACATACACCAACGCTGGTGGGTTCAAGCCCGGCCCTGGCCTGCTAAACAACAATGACAATCACAACCCATAAATAGCCAGGCGTTGTGGCAGGTGCCTGCAGTCCCAGCTACTTGGGAGGCTAAGGCAAGAGAATCGCTTAAACCCAAGAGTTTGAGGTTGCTGTGAGTTGTGACACCACAACACTCTAAAAAGGGTGACATAGTGAGACACTGTCTCAAAAAAATACCATTTCATCATAAGGGCATCTGCACTAGAATAATTTTCACAGCTCAAATTACAATTCCCAAGATTCAGAATAAACCCAAGTGCTCATCAACTTATGAATGCATCAACTAACTGTGGTATATGTATATCATGGAATATTATTCAGCCATAAAAATGATGAAGACTTCCCATCTTTTATATTAACCTGAATGGAGCTAGAGAAAATTCTTTCTAATGAAGTATCACAATAGTGGAAAAGCAAGTATTGAATATACTCAATATTAACTTGAGTCCTATAGGTAAACAAATACAGGCCTTGACAAGAATAACTCAATTAAATTCAAGTGGGGGGCAGAGTGGAAGGGGGAGAGAGGATAGGGGAGAGAGAAGAAGATTAGGGGGTTGGTGAGCTCTCACCTAATGGGCACTAATTAACAGAACATCCACAAATCCCAATTGAGGGAAACCACTACAACAGGGGCTTCACCCATCAAAACAAAACATGTAACCTTAAGCTGTCTGCCTATAACTCAGTGCTTAGGGTGCCGGCCACATGCTCTGGGGCTGGTGGATTTGAATGCAGCCCTGGCCGGGTGTTGTGGTGAGCACCTGTAGTCCCAGCTGCTAGGGAGACTGAGGCAGGTGAATAGCTTGAGCCCAAGAGGTTGAGGTTGCTGTGAGCTATGATGTTATGGCACTCTACTACTCTACTGAGGGTGACAAAGTAAGATTCTGTCTCAATTAAAAAAATAAAAAATCATGTGCCTCAGCCCCTGTAGCACAGTGGTTATGGCTCCGGCCACATTCACCAAGGCTGGCAGGTTTGAGCCTGGCCTGGGCCTGCTAAATAACAATGACAACTGCAACAACAACAAAAACAAAATAGCCAGGTATTGTGGTGGGCACCTGTAGTCCCAGGTACATGGGAGGCTGAAGCAAGAAAATCTCTTAAGCCCAAGAGTTTGAGGTTGCCGTGAGCTGTGACGCAATAGCACTCTACCCAAGGCAAAATAGTGAGACTGTTTCAAAGATAAATAAATAAAATAAAAATAAAAATAAAAAACATGTAAACTTAGCATGTTTATCCTCATACTAACCTGAAATGAAAAAAATTTTAAAAATAGGAGGAATTGAATTTTAAAGCGTAGAAATAAATATTTTATATCACTGAATATTTAGAATCACGACTAAACTAGAGGGAAACTTGAAATCATCTCAAGAAAGACAGTAAATAATAAAGTCAAGGAAGGGATTTTTTTTTTTTTTTGTATGTTAATGAACCTCAATGTTTTTTCCTAAAGTCAGGAATCTGAGACTTGTTCATGCAAAGCACAAGCTTCAAGGACACATTCAGCAAAGGAAAGAAGTAAAACCCTTGAGGTAAGTTAGAGATTCTGGAGGGAAGGTATTCTCACCCACAGAGAACAGGTTTCTGAGGTTCTCTAACATCACATCTCTATACAAATTCCGCTGAGCAGGGCCCAGGCATTCCCACTCCTCTGCAGTAAATTCTATGGTAATATCTCTGAATGCCACCAGTTCCTGAAATAAAGAAGAAAGAAAGAAAGAACACATGCACTATATGACCAGGGACAGATTTTTGTTTTTAGGGTCCTGGTATTCCAAGTCATTCAGAGAGCATTCTCTGTCCACATAACTAAATGTACACAATTCCTAAAACAACAACAACAACAACAAAAACAAAAACAGATAAATAAGCAAACAAGTAAAGGAATGAACAAATAGCTGAGCATGTAGCCAAGAGCAGAGCACTTAATTACACCCAAGATAAAATGAGGGAGTTAAGAATAATGTCTCTGACATACATGGATGACCCGAATTATGCAAACGACATTTTAAAACACTAATATACCTGAAGGTCTTTTCTACCTCTCTGGAAAGAAAATTATAGAAGAACGACATAATTAGTGTAGATGCTATCAATATGTAGAATGTACAATATAAAACCAAACCATTGACAAAGAAATATACTTTCTGAGTGTTATAATTACATCATATTCAATCACTCTTGTCTATTCCTCAGATGAAACAGTCATGGTGAGTTAGAAGCACTTGTCTCCCATTTTCTTGTCTTAGTATAATGCAGATTCTCATTCGGGAGGGCTGGTTGGGGCTGAGGGTCTGCATGCTAACAAACTCACCAGTGAAGCTCGAACCTCAGATCCAAAAGCCACACTTGGGAGCAGCAGAGAGGGAGAACACAGAGGGAATAGTTATTGGGTAACATGGAATTGGGAGTTTCATAAAATTTACAGAGTATAACAAGAATAGAACAATCCTTTTCGGACATTTGCTACATACAAGGTGTCATTCTAGCTGTTTTTCTTCTTTTTTTTCAGGGGGTAAGATAGGATGTCATTTATTTGTTACTCACAAAATTTTATTTTTGACTGGATTCAGACTTAGAAGTGGAAGCTCTCAGAGAGGACAGCCTGCATTTCTCGGCAATCTGTTCCTGGCGCTTTTCTTTGGCCTCCTTCATTCTCTTGGCCAAAAGTTTAGCATATTCGGCAGCCTCTTCCTTATTTTTCTTAGTACGCTGTTTGTTCAAAGCAATATGCCAGCATATGTTACAAGACACAGGGAGTTACAAGATGCTGAATCGTGGGTGTTTTGGTCCTAGATTTCTTACCTTCTTTGTTTAAGGGCTTTGTCACAACGTATTGGTGAAATTCATCTTCTTTAGACAGATTGAAAAGTTTACAGATTCTTCTAGCTCTTTTAGGCCACAGATGCCGAGGTACCATAGTGTCAGTCAGTCCAGGAATATCCTTCTCTCTTTTTTTTACGATAACCAAGTTGAGAACCCTCAGATTGACATCCACAATGCAACCCCGAACAGATTTGCACTTCCTTTTTCCAGTTCTCCTTGGTCTATAACAGGAATGCCCCTTATTCAGCAACAGGCAAACCCGGCCATGGGTCAAGACACCTGGCTTCATGGAGAAATCTTGCTTGTCATTTCCACCACTGATTCAGACCACATAATCCTTCCTTTCTTCACCCAATGCATCAGCAGCAACTTATGTGGCCATGTGCTTCTCATAGAAAGTATGAAGTTTGCATTCATCACCCAATTCAATGAGTTTCTGGCAGCCAGTGGCTGGGAAGGACATATTCAGCTTCATTCTGAAGTATCTGAACACCTCTGAGGCACCACAGAAAAGAGCCATTCTAGCAGTTTTTACATATTAATGCTTAAAACCATAAAAATAATCTATGAAAAAAAAACACTCTTCTTTTATAAGAATATTTTGCCAATTATCCTGTAAAAAATAGAGCCTGACTTTTACTGCATTAGAATAACGCTTTAGCAGAATTGATTGCAAGGGTCATGCAGGTGAAGATACAGAACCAACCTCAATCAAATGTTTAGAGCAGATTTTGTAAGAATAGTGAAGAGAAGAATAGTGAAGGCAAGTTAAGACAGCAACACAAAATTAATCAAATAAAGCAAATATTTCATGCACACAAAGGCATAGAAATTGTAGCTGTATGCACATTAAAATCAGCAGGGCTGGGTGTAGGCAGGGTAATTGGAGGGACCACACTTATGGTGCATTTTACAAGGGTACATGTTAAATCTACTAAGTGTAAGAATATAAACGTTTTAACACAATAACTAAGAAAATGCAGTGAAGGCTATGTTAACCAGTTTGATGAAAGTATTTCAAATTGTATATAAAACCAGCACATTGTACCCCATAATTGCATTAATGTACACAGATATGATTTAATTAAGAAAAAAAAAAGTAAAAAAAAAATAAAATCGATGGGGCCCCACAGCTCAGTGCATAGGGCACCGACCACGTACACCCAGGCTGGTGGGTCGAATCTGGCCCAGGCCAGCTAAAACAACAATGACAACTGCAACAAAAAGAAATAGCCGAACACTGTGGCAGGCACCTGTGGTCCCAGCTACTTGGGAGGTTGAACAAAGAGAATCGCTTAAGCCCAAGAGTTTGTGGTTGCTGTGAGCTGTGACTCCACAGCACTCTACCACAGGTGACATAGTGAGACTCTATCTCAAAAAAAAGCAATAGAGTAGAACATTTTTGTTACTAAATATATATATGTATATATATACACGTATATATATTTATTTATATATATTTTTAGAGACAGAGTCTCACTTTTTTGCCCTTGGTACAGTGCTATGTTCTCACAGCTCACAGCAACCTCCTGCTCTTGGGCTTAGGCGATTCTCTTGCTTCAGCCTGCCCAGTAGCTGAGACTACAGGCACCCGCCACAAGGCCCAGCTATTTTTTTGTTGCAGTTTGGCCGTGACCAGGTTCAAACCCACCATCCTCAGTCTATGGGGCCAGCATCCTACTCACTGAACCACGGGTGCCACCCAATAAATATATTTAATTGTAAAAGTATTATAAATCTCTGTTGATGATTTTTAAAATACTATGAAGACTACCACTCACAAAGACATTAACTATTATCCAAGAGATTTTTTCTGAGCATTTTGTTTTTTACTTGTTTTATTCATTCTATTTTATTTATTTACTTGTTATATTTTAAAAATTTGAGATACTTACAAATTATTTATGTTAATACTTATTTCTTGGCTTGGTGCCTATAGCTCAGCAGCTAGAGCACCAGCCACATATGCCACAGCAGGTAGGTTCAAATCTAGTCCAGGCATGCCAAATGACAATGACAACTACAACAAAAATAGCCAGGCATTGTGGTGAGCACCTGTAGTCCAGCTACTTGGGAGGCTGAGGCAAGACAATCACTTAAGCCCAAGTGTTGGAGGTTGCTGTGAGCTGTGATGCCACAGCACTCTACTGAGGGCGACATAGTGAGACTCTGTCTCAAAAAAAAAAAAACAAAAAAACACGAATTTTTAAATTTTTATTTATTTATTTATTTTTTGAGACAGTCTCATTTGGTCACCCGTTGTAGAGTGCCGTGATATCATACCTCACAGCAACCTCAAGCTCTCGGGTTCAAGTGATTCACTTATCTCCTCCTCTCAAGTAGCTGGGACTACAGGCATCTGCCACAACGAACGGCTATTTTTAGAAACAGGGTCTCACTTTTGCTCAGGTTGGTCTCCAACCTGTGAGCTCAGGCAATCCACCCACCTCAGCCTTCCAAAGTGCTGGGATTACAGGCCTGGGCACTGTACTTCGCCAGAAGCATAAATACACTTTTTTTCTTTTGAGACAGAGTGTCACTTTGTCCGCTCTCGGTAGAGTGCCATCGTGTCATAGCTCACAGCAGCCTTAAACTTTAGGGCTCAAGAGATTCTCTTGGCTCAGCCTCCCAAGTAGCTGGGACTACAGAGTCCCACAAAGAAAGCCTGGCTATTTATAGAGACGAAGTCTTGCTCTGTCTGAGGCAGGTCTCGAACCTGTGAGCTCAGGAAATCCACCCACCTCGGCCTCCCAGAGCACTAGGATTACAGGCCTGAGTCTCTGCACCCACCAGATACATACGTATTTTTTTTTAAAAACCCACCCCCAGGTGTGTGGCTGCCACAGCTCCGGTGACCTGTTGCATGACATCCAGCCCTTGCAATTCGGGATTGCAAAACCCTGAAACCCATGCAATGAAGAGTGTATTTGTTACGGTAGGGACCACCAGCTTTGATGACCTGATTGCTTGTGTGTCATCACACGACTGTCTGCAAATAATGGAGAGCCTCGGTTACAGCCAACTTATCCTCTAAATTGGGAGAGGAACGGTGGCACCTGAACCATTCTGTACTGAGTAATTTACTCTGGATGTTTATAGGTACAAGGATTCGGTAAAAAAAGACCTTTGGAAGGCAGATCTTGTCATTAGTCATGCAGGGGCAGGAACCTGTTTGAAGTCTCTGAAAAAGAAAAACCACTTGTGGTGGTTGTAAATGAAAAGTTGATCAACAATCATCAACTAGAATTGGCAAAGCAGCTATACAAAAAGGGACATCTCTTCTACTGTACCTGCAGCACGCTTCCTAGGCTGTTACAGTCAATGGACTTATCAACACTAAAATGTTATCCTCCTGGCCAGCCAGAAAAATTTTCTGCATTTTTTGGATAAAGTTGTTGGATTACAAAAATAAACACTAAACCCTCAACACTTTAAAAACACCCCCCAAATCCAACGTATGGAATGCGGTTAAATCAAATTAGACATTTATTTGCAGAATAATGTAAGTTAATAAACTTCCTATATCTGTATAATGTATAGGAAATGTTGTGTACACACTTGCATTTGGGTCCAAACCTAATTAGAATTTAGTAAATTTATTAGCTTTTTCCTGATCTTCAATATGTATTGAGCATTCACAGGTTTTGTCCTAGAATTCCCAAGTGGATTTGGAATCATGAAAAAATGAACAAAACTTGAAGACTTTGACAAGGAGCATAAATGTAATTACTTTGATATTTCTTGGAATAAAAAAAGTAAACAGTAACAAGTTTCCATGAGAGTCGGCAATTTTAGCTTCATAATCCAATAAACCAAAATTTTTTTTTTTTTTTGAGACTGAGTCTCATTTTGTTGCAGTGTGTAGAGTGCTGTGGCATCATACCTCACAGCAACCTCTAACTCTCCGGCTTGAGCAATTCTCTTGCTTCAGCCTCCTGAGTAGCTAGGACTACAGATGTGCTAGTTTTTTTCTATATTTAGTAGAGATGGGGTCTTGCTCTTGCTCAGCC
>CAUYPK010088082.1:0-13672 GCA_963574355.1 Loris lydekkerianus | reverse complement strand
CAATAGAATCTTACAACCAAAAGACCACAGGGATGATTTTGACCACCCCTCTTAATGCATGAGTGAGGAAAGTAAAACTCACACAGGTTAAGTAAAAATACTTGCCCTGCAAGAGGGACGTTGCCTAACAAATGCAATCCGTGTAATTTGGTTTATTGTACCCTCAATGAATCCCCAACAATAATAAATAAATACATAAATAATAAAAAAAAGAAAGGAAATGGGAAAAAAAATAAGAAATTATAAGTAAAAAACTAAATAGAAACTTAACCCCTCCCCAAAACATGCTTACTTGAAAAAGTCTAATAAATAAGAACTTTTTTCAAATATAAACAAGACAGAAATAAAAGAGACACTATTAATATTAGGAAGGAGAAAAAGATACAACTAACAATAAACAAAATATAGGAAACATAAAATTGGTAAAATTCTATACAGATAAATTTGAAAAATTGACAGAAAAGATTACATATAAATATAGTTGTTATTCTCATATATAATGAATATATATATGTATATTTGTGTATGTACCTATGTGTATATATGAAGTCACAAGGCAAGGAAGTTTGTATATATGTAACTTGTTAAATCCATAAGGAATACTTTCATTGTTTTTCTAATAACTTTATTGATATAATTTACGTACTATAAATTTCACATGTTTAAATCACACAATTCCATGTTTTCTTAGTATAGTTACACAGTTATATAAACATTCCCATAATATGGTTAGAAGATTTTTATCATCTCAGAAGGAATCCTTGTATCTGTTCACAGTAACTCCCTATTTTTAATGTATGATTTTTAATCAAAGAGCAGTAGTTTGCCTTCCTCTTTCCTGATCTGGCTACCTTTTATTTTATTATTTTTTATTATTATTATTATTTTTGGCTGGGGGTGGGTTTGAACCCACCATCTCTGGTATATGGGGCCGGCAACCTACTCCTTTAGCCGCAGGCACCGCCCTACCATTTATTTCTTTTTCTTGCCTGCCTGATGTTTTATCTAGGGCATCTAGGACTTCTAGCACTATGTTGAATAGAAGTGGTGACAGTGGGCATGCTTGTGTCATTACATGTCTTTCCCCATTCAATATGACATTCACTGTGGGTTTGACATGTATGGCTTTTATAATTTTGAGATATGTCCCTTCTGTGTGTAGTCCATTGAGAAGCTTTATCATGAAAGGGTGCTGGATTTTATTGAATACTTTATCTGCATCTATTGGGATGATCATACTGTCTTTGTTTTTGCTTCTGTTCATGTGGTAAATCATATTTATTGATTTGTGTATGTGGAGCCTTCCTTTCATCCCTGAGATGAAGCCCATTTAGTCTTGTTAGGTTATTTTTTGATGTGCTGTTCAATTCGGTTTGATAGTATTTTATAGAGGATTTTTGCATCTACCATATATTCTTGAGTATAAGCCAAGTTTTTTCGGCACAAAATTTGTGCTGAGTTCAAGTTTTTCAGCACAAATTTTGTGCCGAAAAAATTCAACTTATACTCGAGTATATACGGTATATTCATAAAGGATAATGGTTTGTAATCTTTCCTTTCCTTTCCTTTATTTCCATTGTTGTTATTGTATTTTTCCTGGCTTTGGTATCAAGGGCATTACTAGCTTCAGAGAATTAGCCGGGAGAATTCATTATTCTTAAGGTTATGGAATAATTTTTACAATATGGGTATCAGCTTTTCTTGGTAGGTCTGCTAGAATTCAGCTGTAAAACTATCTGATCTGGGCCTATTTTTTGTTAGACAACTATTTGTTACTGTTGTGAAATCACTGCACCTTCTTGGCCTATTCAGGTGTTCTACTTCTTCCTAACTGAGTCTTGGGAGGTTGTATGTCCAGGAATTTGTCCATTTCCTCAACACTCTCTAGTTTAAGTGTGTAGAAATATTTTTAGTATTCACAGATAATATTTTGTATTTGTGTGGTATCAGTTTTAATATCTCCTTTTTCATTTCTTATTTGAGCTTATTTGGGTCTTTTCTACTCCTGGTTAATCTAACAAGAGGTTGATCAATTATTTTATCTTTTCAAAGAACTGATTTTTTTTTTCATTTATTCTTTGTATTTGTTTTTTGTTTTCCATTTCATTTACTTCTGCTCTGACTAGAACATAGAAAAAAATGGAAAATTTCTAGAAGATTATCTGAAGCTGTGAAGCTAGCCCAAGAAACCCAAAAAAGTAGGTTTGTATAAATTGTCTGTCTCCATCATACTCTCAACATATCAACATATGTGTAAAATACTGGATAATATTGCCAAATCAATAGCAGAAATTTACTGATACAGTAAAACATCCTGATCAGATAGAGTTTATTTTAGGAAAGAAAGCAATAAAGAACTTTAGAAATCCTCACTCAAGCACATTAAAAATAATAGTCGATAGTCTAAAAAGACTTGTAAAAGTATTTATTAAAATTTACCCATTCCTTATTTTGTAATAAAACTTAGATGATTTGGGAATAAGAGGATATGTTAAATATGTTTACCCCTATAAACATATACCACAGAAACATACTTATAAGAACAGATTTTTAATAAATTCAGAAATGAAAAAAAGATTTGCCATTACTGTTGAAAATGCCTTCTGTTTATACATATGTATAAGTATGTAACATAAAATAAATATATTTTAATTTTTTATTTAAAAATTAGAGATATAATATATGCTTTAATAATAAAATCATATGTTGAACACACAAACACAATATATGCATGTATAAAATATTAACACAATACATAAACACATTAAAAAATGTATATTATATGTATACACACAGACTACATATACCAACAAAATACACCTGCTATATGAGATGCATCTTAAACTTAGTAAAAGTCATCACAGTGTAGCCAAGAATAAGTAGAAGATTAAGCCTGTAATATCACCATGTAGGAAATGCATTTTATATGTAATTGTATACTATAGTGGAGAAAATGGAAAATAATATAAATAATCTCCTTGGACTTTGCCTGGATTATTTTCAGTAATTGTATTTGATTTTTTTCATGAATAGGTGTTTTTGTATTTCCTTTCATTTCCTATAAATTGTGTATTTGGAATTTATAGTAATCTATGGTATCATAAAGAACATGATTGGGTTTTGTTTAGGTTGTTTTTACTTTCTTGTTTTGAAATCTTGATAGTCTATCTCCTACTTTGGCTTTTTACAAGCATCCTAGTAAGATTGTAAAGATTCTATGTTCCCACTATCAGCCTTTAAAGCAATGTATGAATCTGCCAATTTGATTGGCAAAATTTCTATTATCCATATTTAATGTTATTTCTTTTAGTTGAAGTGACTCTAGATATTTAGAAATAGTTTATTAATAATTCACATATTTTTAGAGTCTGAACAATTTTAAGTGCATTTTTCTGCAAGAGTATTAGTGTTTTCTTATTGAATTGCAAATATTATTTCCATATTTGTTGCACATTTCTTTTTTAAATTGTGACTTTAAAAAATCCATTCAAGTAATGTATATTAATGCCCAATCTATGACAGGCAATCTGTAGAGACCTGAGTTCCTCAGTTGCAGTCTTTAAGGTTCTTACAGAATGGTGGGTAATACAGATTTGAAAACCCTCAGTATCACTATGGATGTGATAAGTATTCTGGAATACCAGGCAAAGCTGCTGAGGAGCAAAGGGAATCTTCAACCAAATTGGTTTTGTTTTTTTTTTTTAAATGTAGTCAACTATATAACTATTTTCTCTTTTTTCAGAATTAAATTCTTAGAAAGTCATTGCCCATTCAGAGAATGATTAAATGTGTACTTACATGTTTTAGCTTTTTATGATCCAAATGTTTTCTTATAATTATGTTAATAAGTTTATTGTTATATTGCACTGTGGTCTGAAATGTTACTTGGCACAACTTTTCTGTTTTTAAATGTGCTAAGATAACCTATGTAGTTTGGCATGTATGTGATTTTTAGAAAACATTCCTTGTGGCACATACCTGTAATCTAAGCACTCTGGGAGGCTGAAGTGGGAGGATTACTCATGGTCAGGAGTTTGACACCAGTCTGAGTAAGACAGAAACCCCATCTGTACTAAAAATAGAAGGATTAGCTGGGAGATGTGATTCATGACTATGTTTCTAGCTACTCAGGAGGCTGAGGTAGGAGGATCACTTGAGCCCAGGAGTTTTCAGGTTGCAGTGAATTACAACGTCACTGCACTTTGCCCAGGCTGACAGAATGAGTCGATGTCATTCTATCTCTCTCTCTCTATCTCTCTCTCTCTTTCTCTCTTCACCCCCCCCCCCCCCACACACACACACAGTATTTCCCTGTAAACAGCAGGGCAAAGAGTTCCTTATTGCCATCTTGGAAACAAAACATAAGACAAGGAAAAGAGAGAAGTGTTTTAATCTTTACAACAGTCATCAGAGATCAGAGTACAGGAATGACAACTCAGGAAGTTTATTTTGTTATGTTATTAGTACAATTTTTGGAGGTCTGAGAAAAAAAATGGAGATCATGGGAGAGAGATGTTTTCCTACCCTTTTTGCAATGGGCTGAGTCTGCAGGCTCTGTCACAGAAGAATGAGCAGATAGACCAATTGCTTCTCTCAGTCCAACTCTATCAGTTACAGGGTAAAAATTGTTGCAGATTCTGGAAAATCAGCTTTCTCTCTTAGCATTTTGATGTTGTAAAGCTCTGTAGATACTTTAGTAAGAATCTGGGAGAAGCCCTGTCTGACCTGCTTAGAAGATAAAACTGCCTAAGAAGTCAAAGTGGACATTGTAAAAAGTAAATCAGATAATAATATCTTACCCCTAACTGTAATATAATTGTCTTAAAATAAAATATACAAACTTTGTATGGCAGAGAAGGCAATTTCAGAGCCCCAGACAAATTTTCAAACCCATTTCTGAACTTAACACAGTAATCGCAGCCTGTACTCAAACCCAGAAAGATTTCAGTTGTCAACAACTCCACATTTCCCCTATTTTTCAATCAGCAGTAACATTTATTTGGTTGTTTGTATGGGTCTGATGATATACAGATGGACACATCCTAGTCCCACGTGGCTGGCTTCCAATATGGTTTTGAATAAGCTTAGGAATCACCTCCTCTGCCAAACCTGTGAAAAATCATCCTAAATCAGCACCTTGGGCTCACCTCGCTTACAGCATTTAGCGCCTGGTCTTACAATGGCTTCTTGGCCTCAGAGGGTGGGAAAATCCAGGGTCTGCCATAGTACCTGAAACTTTATAAAATGTTCCATGATATTTAATCAATAGGATAACAGTGGAAGACGGTTTGAGGAATAAAATCGCGTTTTATATCCAGATAAAGAGATAAATGATGATAAATGTGAAGACTTTGGGATAAAAAGAACAAAAAGATGAGATCCAAGAATAATATTTCCATTATTAAGAAAATAGGAAACAGGAAAATCAAGATGGGACAAAGACCAACAATGGAAATAATAGGTAAAAGATACTTGCCATTTGGAGATCTGTGTTGTGATTTCTGGTGGATGAAACACAGGATCCTTAAACATGCAGGATTTCAGTGCAGCTGATGAGGATAAGGAAAGCTGTATTGTTACATAGACTTCTGCTACACACTCAGCACATAAATTGCAATGATCACCTCATGTTCTTCATTTTTAAAGTTAATTGATGTATTTCCTAATACAACAAATTAATAGAGGGAAATTATATACACATCATAGAGTTGATTATTTTGTAATTTTTTTTCCCAAAATTTTACACGAAAGGGTAACCGCGTGAAGCATTAGCCAATGTCACCTAAGCATTATATGACTTTATATCGTCATTATTGTAATGAAAATGATATAAAGGCTTAAATTATACCTAGACTCAATAAGGCAGTTTTCTCAATGAGGGTTACGTTTGTTTTCCACGTACCCTTTTAAAAATACAGTTCCTCAAATCCTGAAATATCTATGTAATCATATTATCATTGGGATAAGCAGGGAATGTCTATAATATTTTTTAAATACCACAGGTGGTTCTGTTGTACCCATGTTTATAAGATCATAGATAAAGTATCAATAAAACAAAAGAACTCTGTTAACTCTTGGAACATAATCTAGGACATTGTTATTTAACACATATATAATAGTACTAACACATATATAATACTACCTGAATAAATATTGATGTCTTTTCAACACATGCAGCTGGAGAGGCAGACTGAAAGCCCCCATGATGTCTCAGGGCTCCTGTGACCTTGGTGCCGTGAAGTCCCATCTGAGTTCTAGAAAGTGTTTTTCAAGCACATTGAACAGGGACCAAGTATCAAACGATACGTCTGTAGTGGTGGGGCTCTAGTCCACTGAACATTCTCTGTAAAAGACAGAAACTCCTCTTCCAATTCCTGCTCAGATACCAAGAGACCAAGGCCCACCCTTGGTGCCTGGCTGACTCCCTTTGGAACCACATAGGTGCCTGTCACCTGGGGTGAGGAAAATGAAAGCAACAACTGTAACACTATGTCTTTAAGGAAAGTGGAGATTCCTTAGGTAATGGGAAAAGTGCAATGCACTGATGAAGGAGGTAGGCCAAAAACTGTTAGCAGTGGTGTCATCATCTGGGTGTTTGTGCTGACAGCCTTCAGATGCTCTGTGTTGTATGTGTGTGACAGTATGCTACACATTATATACTATAAACAATCATATTTAGCTGGAGAAAGACTGCTTCTCTTGGGGCTACCCTATTCTGAGAGATAGCAGGGCTGGGCCAGTAGTGTGCCTTTGATTTGAAATCTAACCAGTCCAGAGCCAGACCTCCTCTGTCTGGGCCACACACCCCAGGAGGCAATATTGCTCTGCTTGACTCATCCCAAGGCCAGGGACCAGGCTTCTAAAGACCAACCCCACAGTTTAGGGATGGCTGGAATTATTCAAATGAGCCAGTCCTAAACCCCTAAACCATTCACCCTGCCTTACCTTGCCTGGCCAGAGGAAATGCAAATAAAGGCTCTGGCATAAACTTGCCCTTTGCTCCTTCCTCTTCTGACCAGCCTGGTATTTTTTTTTCCACGCGGCCCTGCATGATGTGCTATGCCACCTGTCTCTGGAACCTGAGAACATAATAAATTTTGTTTTCTGAGCCTCTCCTCTGCCTCCTCTTAGGGTCACATCTGACTGACCATCCAGATAAAAACATAAAACAATCTTCCTTTATCCCCTCTGCGTAGGCACCCAGGAGTTCAGCATTCACTTCCAAAATGCAAGCAGAAAAGGCTCCCAGTGAATTTACTTTTCTGTTTTCTTCCCGCCACAGTGTATCACTTCATGGAAGAGATTGTTAGCCTGTTTGTTCCCAGAGTAATGACTGTAAATGCATAAGATTAAAAAAACTATTAAATAAAGCAATTATGTTAAATATTTTAAATATTGTTAATCAAAATATAAACAAATTATAGTAGGGCCTGTGCTATGGTTTAACATATTAAACAATAAAATCTATTAGTAAGTCTATAGTTATTTTGATTAAAACATAGTGATGTGTATATGATACTTTGAGATATCTACAAATAGATATCTAAGGTAGTCATTATTGTAATATCTACAGATATCTACTACATCTACTATAGTTTTTGGCCTGTAAAAAGATTGAAAGAAATGATATCAGATTGGTGTGAATGAAAGTATATTTTGTCCTCTTTAAACTTTGCAACCTCCCTGAATTCCACCCATAGATGTTCTTGAGGCCTTAAAACCCAAGTTAAGCATCACTGCCTCACGATTTCTGCTAACATCGATACTGCAGATGACCTTCACTTTTTACATGTGCATATTGCCAGGTCCTGTTATTTTTAACAAGCATAGAAACCAGCAATCCCAGATTAGGCCCCAGCAGGAATGGTTAAGGCTCGAGATTGGCTGCCGTGTTAATATTAGCAGTGGAAGTTGGGGGAAAGGCCGATAAGGAAATGAACCAAATCTTGGACATAATTGTTCTCTGCATCACTACCATCTCAGTACATGAGACTCCATGCCAGACAGAAGGTGGGAGGGGTCCAATTTGGGAACAATCTCATCTTATTTTATGCAGGAAATCTTCCTCCTGTCTCAGATATGGGGAATTAAAATGATTCTTCTAGCTTCTGGGAAATGCTATTCTTAATCAGAGTGAAGAAAAGGGGTGTCCATTTTATAGTGGAAATTCAGAAAGGATAAAACAGCTTTCCTCTATGAGTATAAATGTTAGAGGAATAAAAAGCTAACTACAGTAGAACATTCATAGTTGGCCACCTCCCTACAGTGACCACCTCCTTAAATTCACCAAATTTTCACAGATTGAACAAGCACAACCTGTACATATCAGTACAGTAGGCCTAGTTCCTCTGGTTGACCTTCTCTGTATGCTGATCAGTTTGCTACAGTCCCTAGGGTAGTCAAATTACAGAAGTTCTATTGTGTATTTATATACTATCCTGAAAGCTATATCACAAAGACCGCAAGAGATGGCAATGTTTACATTACCAAAGGACAATTACAAAAGTATGGTTAAAATAAGGCACAATCTAATGTATACTAGTTAAATATTTTTAATGTGAACCACAATATTGAAAAAAGCATTGCTTTTAAGACACGACCTTGGCTAGTTATCGATGGTGCCGGCCATAATAAAATCCTCCCTGGTAAAATAATAGTTTAATATACAGAGTTTAAAAAGCAATCTTACTTAAAGCAATTTTCTCTTTTCAGTAAGTTATGGAGCACTTATTTATACACAATCATTATATTGATTGCCATGGTAATGTAAATATGAAAAGCACTTAACAGGAATTTAATTAGATGTTATTTTAAGTCAATAAAGCAGTGCAGGCAGTGGTTGAGCACATATTCTTTGGCATCAGTGTCCTAGTTCTTCTATTTAGCAAAACTGTGAACTTGAACAAGTCACCTAAATTCTCAATGCCTTAGTTTCATCGTATGTAAAATGAGAATGATCCTAGTAGAACCAACTCTTGAAGATACTGTAAAAACTGAATGAGTTAACCTGTGTGATGGAGTTAGAATAAAGTCTGGTAAGCACTATACAAATGTCAGAGATTTATTTCCATACATGCCCCATAGTCATAAATAGAGAAATACCTAGATTTCCTTAAAATGTATAATTGTGCAGTGCCTGTGGCTCAAAGGAGTAGGGCGCCAGCCCCATATGCGAGAGGTTGTGGGTTCAAACCCAGCACCGGCCAAAAACTGCAAAAAAAAAAAAAAAAAAAAAAGGATAATTGTGGTATTGTCACTAATTCCAACCAATATTTTCTTCTCTCTCTACTACTGATTTAGTAATGTTGTCTTCATGTTAGAAATGTTGCCTTGCATTCTTTTGTTGTGAAAGCAAGTTTAGAAAAAAAAAAGAGAAGGGTTGGGCTTCGTGTGGCAGGAGAGCAGCTGCTTTATACATTTCAGTGGTTCAGACTGTGCTGCTGGGCATGAGGTTCAGAGGAGACAAAATTGGGGATGCCAAAGAAAGGGACTGGCCAGGTGCAGTGGCTTGTAATGCTAGAACTCTGGGAGGTTAAGGAGGGAGGGTCCCTTGAGGCCAGGAATTCAAGGTCAGCCTGAGCACGAGCAAAAACCCAATCTCTACCAAAAAATAGAAAAATTAATTGGACATAGTGGCACACACCTGTAGTCACAGCTACTTGGGAGGCTGAGGCAGGAGGATGGCTTGAGCTCAGGAGTTAGAGGTTGCAGTGAACTTATGATGATGCCCCTTCACTCTAGCCCAGGCGACAGAGCAAAACCCTGTCCTAAAAGAAAAGAAAAAATATGGAAGGAGGGGATAATACACTGAGTAAATAAATCCAATCTGATCATCCCGACCACCTTGACTGAAAAAAATTACCTCCTTAGATAAGTATCTTATCCTTCTTGATACCTGTACTATAAACTATCAATCTTAGAGATCAATTTGATACCATTGCTGATGTGTTGTGAAGTTGAAGAAGGCAGTTTTAGCCTCCAGTAGGAATCCAGGAGTCACTTTTAATTCTTTACCTGTGCCTTCAAAGAACATTAAAATAAGATTCAAACACAGAACACAGAAATAGTTGTCAATAATCCCTCTCTTTTTTTTACCAGCTTTCCAGCTCTCAGCAATTCCACAAATCCCAGAAAACTCTCTTATGAATTTCCCCATCACTCCTGCACTCTTCTCCTGTAGTGTGTTGCCTCCTTCGTGGGGTACTGCCTCTGTGCATCAGCTCCGGCCAGGGTCTCTCCACACTCAGTTGGGTACATGTTCACCATCTATACCGTCCAGCTCCTCCACTTCCAGGGCTGAATGGCCACGTAGAAGCCATGGGCACCAAGAGGGCAAAGAATCATCTCTGCATCATTTTCTGTAAGAGGAATTGTAAGAGATGGATTCATGATTCCTAAATTGCTCTTTAAACTCAAATTCTCAGCGTTTTGATAGCCAGAGAACTTTGACTGTTTTAAACAGAACAAAGAGAACTCTGTATGATTTCCTATTCCCTTTTCCTTGGTTATTTCTTCAATACAGTAATGTTTGCTTCATCATAGATGCTAGGTTCCAGTCCAAGAGAATTAAATATTTTCTGATCACTCTCCTTAGATTTGATAAAAGTTATCAAAAGCAGTAACTGACTTTGTTTGACTTTGTCTTTCATAGCTAGAAAATATCACTGTACTAAAAAACCATGACATTTATACTGTGAGAGATTGTTTAAACAATGTATCAGGATTGCTTTTTTGTGGAAACAAAAGATATGGCAGAATGGTGAACAATCATCTATTGTCCCCTAACATGATAGAATAATACAAGTGAAGCTTCAAAGCACCAGGCAGTTTACCAATGACCAGTTCAATAAAACTGAGCAGCAGCAGGAAAAAAGTAAAAGATCTCTAAATACCAAATTGCCTCATGCCAATTTGGTCCTGGATACCAATCAATGTCATTTTTCTATACCTGTCTTAAATTCTTAAAGACCTTGCGTAGATAGGCTAAACTTGAGCAGTTTGCTTTATGTTTCTTTCTGTTATTTCATCCATAAAGTCTGTAATATTTGTTAGCTTATTAAAATTAATATATCTGTGTAAATGTCACATGCAAAATCGAATCTTATTACCCTGAACATTGTTCACAAAAGAGCCTCTCTCCCCCCAAAATTATTTTAGTTTGAATTCAAGCTTTTATCTAATAGTTAAAAACAAACAAACAAACAAAATAAAGATGAGTCAACATAAAGAGTTAGCAAAAGCTATTTTCTATTTGGATTTTTTCACATTTATTTAAATGTAATTTTCTTTTTGTATGAAATATATTTTATGTTGAAGAAGTCTTGATTGATGCATTGTTTCATTGCTTGTGCAAAGAAATAATGAATATGAGCTAGACTACACTGTCAGAATCCAATGCTTAGAAAGTTATATTAGTCTGCATTAACAGATACAGAAAAATAGACATTTTAATAAAAGACAAAGTACCATAGACATGATATTTTGAAACCCATTTTAGTTTAAAAAAAAACTTAACAGTTCAATCTGAAGAGGTAAATAGGATTAAGTTCTTTATTAAAATAGTAATGTTTATTACTGGTCCTCCAATAGTGACAGCACAGCACAGGCATCTGGCCTTGAGGCTGCAGTGGTGGCCGCACCAGGCAAGCAGCCCGAGCACCAGCAGCACCGAGCTTAAGCTCAGCCCCAGCTGGTTTTTATTTACTTTCCAATGTAAAAGAGTGTGCTTAACATACCATCCTAAGATGTGATGGCCATGAAATCTGTATGAGAAAGAGGCTCCCGTCCAGAAGGAGAGTTAAAGGACAGAAATTTAGCAAGTAACCTGGTGGATTAGAGCTACACCAAGAGAGAAGGTTGAAGAATGCAAATCAACCCCAAGAGGTAAGCTGCGACCCCAAGGATACAAACAAAAGGTATAAAATCCATCACCAAGTGGACGGGAGTCCCCACCCCAATGAGAATGGCTCGGAGTGCCCCACAAACAAGCAGAGTTCAAAGGTCCTCCCACTACACTCTACGGGAGAGACCCTTTAAAAAATGGACCTATCTCCTCTACTAGGGTGCCACATTGTTCTCCTGTCAGGCATAAAACTGTATAAAAACTGTATATATTCTCTACCTGCAATTCTGAGCTCCCAGCACTACCCTCCACTCTCACTCTGAGGTCTGGAGGCATATCCCCAAGGAGTCAAGATTCTTGATGATTTCTCAAAGGGTGTGGACAGGTCCTAGACTGAAGCTGGTCAGTGCTGATTCTGTGAAATAAGAGTGAGGAGAGGACGGTCGGCTGAGAAGGAACCACACTGGAGCAGCGGTGTACTGAGGCGCAGAGCAGCAGCCATTTTTGGCAACAATAAGGCTCACTCCCGAATATTCTGAGGCCATAGCCCCTGTCTCCCTGGGCAATCAGAGGAGGCCGGGCATCTTCTCAGGTGGCAACCACTGTGGAACAGATCTGGGACGGAAATGCAGACCCCGTGAGTAAAGGTTGTGCCTGAGATGGTACTAGCCTGGTTGGAGCATGGGGATTAGAAAATGCACATACAGAGCTGGGAAATTCCCAGGGTGGGGCTGACCCAGAGGACCACTTTACTGACCCTAAGACTCACCCGGCCCTCAGCCTATAGACAAAGGAAGGCAGGAGACTAGAACTGACAGCTAACTGAATACAAACCTGCAGAAGCAAAGATAGGGCCTGAGGTACAGGCTCTGGGAACTCAAAACAGCTTCTCTTCTGTAGGGGAATTTAGCAAGGACAGAAACAAATTCCTGCAAAGTTGTTCTGTTCTGTTCTGTCAGTAACATCAAGCAGGGGCAGGGCTGGAACTGAGTGAAGACCCCCCCAGCCTCCATCAAGCGCCTGAGATTGTCAGGCCTCACTTCCCCCTACTGGATAGAGGCAGAGTGCAGTGGCCTGGCTGAGCAGATATTGATTTCCTTGTGATTCAGGCAGGTTCAACAGATACTCAGGCCTGGAGTATCTGTTCACTAGAGGCAACTAGCTCACAGCCCTGCAGGGCTATCAGTGACTGGGTGTGGCAGAGATGCAAGGTGGGGAAAAAAGCATCAACCTTCCAGGACTAATCTCTTTGCTGGGTGGGTCCTCCTGACTTCACGGAGCACTGGACCAAGTCATATCTGAGTTGTCACAAGACCCCTGCGATCCAGTTCCCAGAGACCTTTGAAACTCTCCCACCTGAGACAGGTGCTGACTGTGAAAATTGATCTGGACCTTTTCAACTGAGCCAATTGCCTGAGGACTATTCAAGTAGTGCCCTGGGTGTGTGGTTGTAGGAAGGTTTGATTTTCCTTTTCTAATTATTGCCTGTGGGGGGTGGGATGACTAAATTGCTGGTATTTCTCCACAGCTGAGACTTCAACCCAGAGTAACTGTTTCACTAGGGTCAGACAGAGACCAGCTGAAAATAAGACAGAACCGCTTAGCCCCACCACACCAAACAGGTCCCCAGTTTCTCAGGCCATAGCACATTACAGGTCCTCAACAAAGCTCCATGGAAAAATCAAATGATGTAAAATAATCATGGGGTGGAATCAGTGGAAAAACTCCGGTAACATGAATAACCAGAATAGATCAACACCCCCAAGGAAAAAAATGGCAGGTGTAACTGAAGATCCCATTCATAAACAGATGGCCCAGATGTCAGAAATC
>CAUYPK010088079.1:0-41143 GCA_963574355.1 Loris lydekkerianus | reverse complement strand
CTAAAAAGCTTCTGCACAGCCAAGAACATAGTAAGTAAAGCAAGCAGACAGTCCTCAGAATGGGAGAAAATATTTCCAGGATATACCTCCAATAAAGGTTTAATAACCAGAATCCACAGAGAATTCAAATGTATTAGCAAGAAAAGAACAAGTGATCCCATCTCAGGGTGGGCAAAGGACTTGAAGAGAAACTTCTCTAAAGAAGACAGATGCACAATCTACAGACACACGAAAAAAAGCTCATCATCCTTAATCATCAGAGAAATGCAAATCAAAACTACTTTGAGATATCACCTAACCCCAGTAAGAGGAGCCCACATAACAAAATCCCAAAACCAGAGATTTTGGTGTGGATGTGGAGAAAAGGGCACACTTCTACACTGCTGGTGGGAATGCACACTAATACATTCCTTTTGGAAGGATATTTGAAGAATATGTAGAGATCTAAAAATAGACCTGCCATTCGATCCTATAATTCCTTTACTAGGTTTATACCCAGAAGACCAAAAGTCACAATATAACAAAGACATCTGTACCAGAATGTTTACTGCAGCCCAATTCATAATTTGCTAAGTCATGGAAGAAGCCCAAGTGCCCATCAATCCACACATGGACTAGCAAATTGTGGTACATGTATACCATGGAATATTATGCAGCCTTAAAGATAGAAGGAAACTTTACCTCTTTCATGTTGACATGGATGGAGCTGGAACATATTCTTCTTAGCAAAGTATCTCAAGAATGGAAGAAAAAGTATCCAATGTACTCAGCCCTACTATGAAGCTAATTTATAGCTTTCACATGAAGGCTATAATCCAACTATAACTCAAGAATATGGGGAAAAGGCCAAGGGGAAGGGAGGGGGGAGGTTAGGGTGGAGGGAGGGTACTGGGTGGGGCCACATCTATGGTGCATCTTAGAATGGGTACAGGAGAAACCAACTAAATGCAGAATACAAATGTCTACATACAATAACTAAGAAAATGCCACAAAGACTATGTTGAACAGTTTGATGAGAATATTTCAGATTGTATATGAAACCAGCACATTGTACCCCTTGATTGCACTAATGTACACAGCTATGATTTAACAATAAAAAAAAAAAAAAAAAAGAAGTGAAGAACTTGAAGAGAATACCAGTTCGAGGAAAAATCCATGAGAGGAAACACTCCAGTTTGGATCTGATTTCTTTATCTGAAAATATGAGTAGTTACCAGAGAGGCAGACAGTCAGATGTCCTTCCTCACATACAACAGGACAACAGCCACGGACTCGAACATGAAGGCTCCAGAACCCACTTACATGGAGGAGACAGAAGAGGACCCTGGGGGCACAAGGCCTGTGAACAGTGTAAGAAACCCCATCAATTGAGAGCAGGCTTTGGGAGGAGATTCACCAACACACAGGAAAGGCAAATGACAAAATCCCAGCATCTTAAGATGGAAATGAGCTGCCACAATATGAAACACTTCTGAGCAAAATGAAAACTGCACCTACTTGGCAATGCTGCATGGTGGGAGGGAGGGAGAAAGGGGGGTACACTGGCACGAAACACAGGATTCTATTATGTATAAAAACCATGACTCAAGACCTGGCCAAAGACAGAATTCTAAAGACACAAGGAACTAGCCCTGAACAGAACGAGCTTACAGAAAGGGATGCTGACAGACTGCAGTGAAACACTAAATGCTGCCACTCCGGGCACATTCAGTACATCATATTGCTTCATTTAGAACTATTTACTACTAGGATAAAACAAGGTCCTTGTGTGCCAAACAGGCTGGCTGATTAAGACTGTCTGAATGCTGTGCTGTGGGCTGCCTGACTCAATCCTGCTTAAAAATATCTGAGATTTTCAAACAAGACTAAATATGAATGCATGATCCAAGTCGGCATTTGCTGCCACAGCTGTTGTTCTGGGTGTATAGGAAAAAAAAAAAAAATCTAAATAGGGAATTTTTTTCAACTGCATCCCATGTATCATATTATTCCAACCACCACAGACTCACCCAGAAGGCAGTCAGCTTGCAGACAAAGCCGTAATTCCAAGCAGCCTTTCCTATGCACACGGAGGCTGAGTGGCCTGGGTTTCCACATGGTGCAGGAGAGGCTCTTTATAAAATGTTATTTTCTACGCATCTTGTACTAGTCTTGGCACTTCTGCTGGCAAAAAAATTTTCCCAACCCAGAAGGTTTTCACTTAATTCCAACCGCAATTACTAAAACAAGCTTTACATCTCAGCTTTTCCTCCCCCACAGAGTTGGCTTTAAAAAACACAAACAAGCCTTGGGATATGAAATGCTGAATTCACACAAATAAAATAATTTAACCAAAAAGTAAAAAGTAATTCCAGAATATTAAATGTTATGTTGCATATAAAATAATGTGAAGAGAAAAGTATGGATAGTTTGGCACTCTTTTTATTTGCCCTTCTTCCAAAACAAACCAAAAAAAAAAAAAAAAAAGATTCCAACTGATGGTCATTTATACTTCAAGAAAACAGCAAATATCAAAAATTAAAAAAAAAAATTCATTCTTCACCTTTTACTCAAATCTATAGCTCATTTTAATAATTCCCATTTAATGCAATCAAAATTAGAACTACTGTGTTTATATATCAAAATTGTCCAGAGAAATGAAGTCTCTCCATGGATACATGCTTTGATCCAGAAATTAAGTCTTTAACTTTCCCCCACGTCTTCTCCAATTTCCTCAGACCACAAGAATCTTTCTCATCTCTGAGTTGCAAATAAGGCCTTGTGGTCAGGCATGAATTCTGTGGTGCCAGTTACCAGGCTGTCTGTGTTACCTAAGTATTCCTCACTTATCTTTCCAATTAGGACCTGTGATTCTTGTCTGATAGGATAAACAGCCTCCTAAACTCTGTTCTCCTCACACCCTCACTACAGTGTCTGCCAGTCAGAGACTGAACCGCAGGCTGCAGGTTGTTCTGGATGGTAACACACAGAGTAGGCGAGAGGGTGCAGGACGAGCAATGAACACAGTTTTCCAAATGTGCAGAAGAAGCCATCTGGTTCACATACACTAACTAGTGAAAACACTGATTCTCAACAGTCCCACCACTGTTTTCCAAAGCACATCCCTAACCCAGGTCAAATATAAGCTAAGTGTCCCAGAGATGTGGATTCTCAAACTTGAGAGCACAAAAGAATCACAGGGCCCACTTAAAGGTCTGGCCCTTCAGGAGAAGGAATCGACATTTTAACTCACCCCTCCTGGAGATTCAGACACAGGAGGGTAAGAAGACCTCTGAGAAACATTGAGGCATTTAACTTCAGTGGTCCCAGCCTGGCAGCATATCAGAACCCCTGGACCACCATCACCTAAGCATTCAAAAAGTCAGCCTGGGTTTGTTTAAAAAAACAAAACCTACCTCAGGTGAATGTAATATCTAGTCAGCTTCTGAATCGTTGTTGATGAGGCCTGGTATCCAGCAATTACTCATGGTCCACAATTCACCTCCACAATAAAGCTACTTCTCCTCTCACACTAACGTAGATCTAACTTTTAAAGACCACACTGAGGGCTTTGTTAGACTGCCTCCAACAGGAGGCAAAACAAAGGGACGGTCGTTTTGTTGTTTTAGTTGAAGATGAGGAAAGCAGGTGGGAAAAGCATGGAAAGAGGTACTATTCAGATCTAATTTAAATGCTTTCCCACTTTTAAATAAAATTGATTTAGTTAAAAAAAAAAATTCCTCTCCTATAATACAAGTATACTTTTTCAAAAGTAGCCCTTAAAAAGAAGAGGTTAAATCAGAAAACAGGATGTGAAAGGTATTCTAAAAAGATCTCAAAAACATGTTTACATTGTTCAAAGAAATTCTATAGATAAAGAGCTTAGGAACTTAAAAATTATAAGTTGTCATCTGACAGAAGAAGAGGTAAAATATATTCAAACTTCTGAAAAAGAAACATATCAGAACTTACACACTGAAGTTGCTATTATCCCATTCAAAGTACTCAGGTGTTGAATGTTTTGGAGGGTTTTCCTTTCTTTTATGAATTACAATGAGTTTATCTTATAACAATGTTATGAGAAAATTTTGCAGAACCGATGCTGTTTATATGAATTATAGAAAACTCAAACCTGAGAATCAGAATAAAATATACAGTTCCAACTAAATCTCATCCTAAAGATGATACGTTATGACACGTTACATCAATTTCCATGTCCTAAAGCAATTCTCACAAGAACCCAAATCCAAATTTAGGGTAAATGGAAGAAAAAAGGCACAATGCTTGCTTTTGCTGAGGGGTCACCCAGGTGGATGGATGCTCAACTTTTGAACTGAGCAAAAGTCATGTTCTATACTTAGTAAAGTCATTGTTCCATGGAGTTAGTTGGGAAAGATCAGATTGTAAAGACATCCTCTTGACCTAAATGTTGTTTAGGATCCTGACCCAGGCAAGGACTGCTAAGGATTCTGTTACGTTCTTACATGAATGGTTGCTAGCTCCAATTTAAAATTGTATGAATTTTCTTGGAGGTTAAAATGTAGATTCCTGGGTTTATGCTCTAAAAATTCTGAGCTCACAGTCCTTTGATTAAGGTAGAAATATGATTTTAACTTGGATTCTATATAGCTGGTTACAGAACCCATCTGGAGAAACAATTGTTTCAAGTAAAGGAAAACAGATCACAGTCTAAAGTGTAAATTTCTAGGTAAACAGAGTGATTGCTTCCATCATTCCTGAAAGCCACTTTTTCTGTGATTTGATGATCAGCAGGGCATTCTTATTTGCTGACCTTCAATATGTTTTTCCCCATCTTCTCTTTCAAACTTACCAAGACAGTTTTTCCCAGGTGGTTCAAACATCTCTGGGGGTAGACCACATCCTGCCTTCCCTTGGCCAGGATACCTCCTTCTGCTATACTTGTGATAACATTCCAGGCTAACATACAGAGAGTGCATAGTCAAAATGCCCAGACTGTCTGCACTCACTGCACAAGACCCTGTGTGCTTCCTTGTAAGAACTTAAAAGCATTTCAATTCTTTATAATTCCTTATAGTTCCATGAGCCCATCATCTCAGCTTTATACTCTGCCATTCATCTACTAGTTCTGAACAGGATTAACTTTATCTACATAATTCAAAAAATCTGTACCTCTAAGCTAAAGAAGCTGTAGACTCTGTATCTTGTCACATGCGCTATACACATAATAAACATCCCTACAAATCAAAAATGGTGCTCTCCTCCTGTATCCAGTTTCTCTCTGAAATTACAATGGAAGGGATGGAAACAACTGTCCCCAGGTCAAAGCCTAAAAGAGGTCATTCCATTCATTCATTTTTCATATTTCTGATTATTTAAGCAACTAGTATTTAACAGGCTCTGATAATTTAGGTCAGGCCACATGGCAGAAGGAGGCAAAGGTAAACAAAAGAGGCATAGTCTGTGCCCATTATGATCTCATAACACAGTAGAAGAGATAGTTACGGTAAAAATAAGCCCAACCCAGTGTGACACCAACATTGACAAGCCTCCATCAGGGCAGGGAGAGTCTGCAAGTGGGAGGGGCAAGTTGTTGACGCTTCCTTTACTTACCTTCATTGATCTTCTAATGACCATATACTTCTATTATTTTTTAAAAAATCCCACAGTGTAATAAACTTGGAAACACAATGAGATAAAAACAGTATTAACGAGTCTTACAATAAGGGAACATTATCTATCTGTGGTCCTCAACATTTAACATAGAATAACAGGCCTAAAATGACCAGAACCCACCCTGGTCCCAATCATAATCAAAGACCAGACTCCAGAAACAGAATATTGGTGACTGGTTACCCCCACCTTTTGCCTACTGGGTATGCCTCACTGTAGCAGCAGTAATGCCAGGCTGAGTCACTCCCATGCCAGACACTAATCAAATGCATACAATTACGAGCTAGGCGTTATGAAATTCCTCCATTAATTATATCATCATTAGCTGTCCAAGACACACACAACCGGCATAATTGTTCACATCCCTTAGAACTAGCAGACCCAGCAGGAAACAGTAATTGCTGCTGTTTCCTCCAGAAAATGGTGATTGCTGATGTATTTCAAGGCTTCCTCTGATCTCTCTCAGAGTAAAGGGGAAAAGCATAAAACAACAAACAATGTGTACTGTAAACCACTTCTGACTTTGCTTTCACTGTCACACATGACCTCTCTAATGCCAAATCTAATGAAAACTTTCAGTGCATTTTTATTAACCACTCTGCTCCATTTTACACCACAGCCCTTCTGGATGTGCCTCCCAGCCCCTAGTTCTATGAGAAGCTCTCACAAATCTCCCTTCTTCTCTGCCTATTCTGTCCCATCCCTCAAGTTTTTCTTCACTAGCCCTTTAACAATGGTGTTTGCCAAGGTCCTGCCTTTCTACAGACTGTGCCTGGACAGCATCACCTATGATGCCCACTTTATCCCTTAATCTGCAGGCTTTAGTTCCAGCCCTGAAGGTCGGCCACCTCCATAAGGTTTAACCTGAAGACCACCGCTATGTCATTCTCATCAGACAGATTGTCTAGACAGAAAATCAACAAAACAATGTGGTACTTAAAATGGACTCTAGACCAAAGGGACTCAACAGATAACTTGAGAACATTTTACCCAACAACAACAGAACAGACATTCCTGACATCACCACATGGAACATCCTCCAAGACGGATCATAGGTTAGGCCACAAAACAAGTCTCAAAACATTTTTAAAAATCAAAACTATATCAAGTATCTTCTCAGAAGACAGTGGAATAAAACTAGAAGCAACAAGATGAACTTTGAAGGCTACACAAATACATGGAAATTAAATAACATGCTTCTGAATGATCATTGGGTCAATAATGGAATTGAGATGGGAATCAAAACATTTTTGAGACAAATAAAAATGGGAACACAGCATACCTAATCCTACAAGATACAGGAAAGGCAAAGAGGGACGTTTGTAGCATTAAATGCCTACATCAAAAAAGTTGAACTCTAAGTCACAAATTAATAATCTAACAATACACCTCAAGGAACTAGGAAAAAAAAAAAAAAAAGAACAAAACAAACCCCAGATTAACAGTAGACAAGAAATAACAAAGATCAAAGCAGAACTAAATGAAATAGAGACTAAAAAAGAAAACAATACAAAAGATCAAGGAAATGAAAAATTGGTTCTTCAAAAAGATAAACAAAATCAATGAAACACTAGCTAAACTAGCCAAAAAAAGAAAGAAAACCCAAAACCCAAATAAAAAAATGAAAAAGAGGACTTTAAAAGTGATATCACAGAGATATAAGAGATCAGAGACAATATTATGAACAACTATATGCTCATAAAGCAGAAAACCTAGAGGAAATGAATAAATTCCTAGAAACACATAACCTTCCAAGATTGAACCAAAAAAGTAATAGGTCAATGATGCATAGTAAGATTAAATCAGTAATTTTAAAAATCTAATGAAGAAAAGTCCAGGACCAAATGCATTCAGAGCCAAATTCTATCAAATGTACAAAAAAGATGAACACCTGTCTTCCTGAGACTGTTCCCAAAAATTCAAGGAGAGAATTCTTACTGACTCACTCTACAAGGCCAGTATCACCTTGATATCAAAACCAAACAAGGACACAACAACAACAACAAAAAAAACTACAAATATCCAAATATCCCTGTTGAACACATACCAAAAAAATCCTCAACAAAATATTAGCAAATCTAATCCAATAGCACATCAAAAAGATAATACACCAAGATCAAGTGGGTTTCACAGCAAGGATGCAAAGATGGTTCAACATATGCAAATCAATAAGCAGAATAAATATATGCAAATCAATAAATAGCGTAAACCACACAACAGAATCAAAGACAAAAGTCATATGTCCATCTCAATAGACATAGAAAAAGCATGATAAAATTCAAAATCTCTTCATGATAAAAACCCTCAACAAACTTGGCATAGAAGAAACACACCTCAAAATAATAAAAGCCATAAACAACATACCCACAGCTAACACCAGACTGAATTGGTTTAAGAACATGAACAAGACAAGGATGCCCACATTCACCTCTCCTATTCTATACAATACCAGCCAGAACAATTAAGCAAGACAAAAAAATTAAAAGTCATCCACATCAGAGAAAAGACATCAAATTATCCCTGTTTATGGATGATTTTGTAGATCTTCTATCTACAAAAACTGAAAGATTACAACCCAAAACCCTAGATTTTATAACTTAGTAAAGGTTATAGGATACAAAATCAATAGCATTTCTATACACTGATAATGAGAACCACTAATAGCTGAGAAACAAATCTACAAGGCAATCCTGTTTACAATAGCTACAAAAAAATAAAATATGTAGGAATAAATTTAACCAAGAAAATGAAAAATCTCTACAGAAAACACTACAGAACACTTATGAAAGAAACCGTAGATGTCAACAAACAAATAGAAAAACACCCCACACTCATGGATCAGAAGAATTAATGCTAAAATACCACACTGCCCAAAGCAATCTACAGATTCAATGTAATTCCTATCAAAATACCAACATCATTTTTCATAGAATTAAACAATCCTAAAATTCATATAGGACTTAAAAAAAAAAAAAAAAAGAAGCCCCAATAGCCAAAATTCCTAAGCAAAAAGAACAAAGCTGGAGGAATCACATTACCTAACTTCAAATTATATAGTAACCAAAAAAGTATGGTACTAGTATAAAAATGCACACCTAGATCAATGGAACAGAATAGAGAACCCATAAATAAAGCCACATATTTACATCCAACTAATCTCGACAAAGCCAATAAGAGCATACACTAGGGAAAACACCTTTTTCAATAAATGGTGTTGAGAAAAGTGGATTGCCATAAGCAGAATAACTGGACTGCCATATCTCACCATACACAAAAATGAACTTAAGGTGGATTAAAGATTTAAATTTAAGAACTAAAACTATAAAAATACTAGAAGAAAACCTAGGGAAAACTCTCCTGGACATTAGTCTTCGAAAACTGTTTATAACTAAGACCTCGAAGCATAGGCAAAACAAAAATAGACAAATGAAATTTCAAGTTTCTGTCCAGTAAAAGAACTAATCAACAGAGTGGAAACCTGGGGGAAAATACTGGCCAACTATGCATCTGACAGGGTACTGATATGCAGAATATGCAAGAAACTCAATCAACACAACAACAATAAAAATGCCATTAAAAAGTGGGCAAAGGATATGAATGGAAATTTTACATATCCATTTACATGTGGCCAACAAGTATATGAAAAATGCTCAACATCACTAATCACCAGAGAAATGCAAGTTACTAAAATCATCATCTTTCTCTAGTCAGACTGGCTATTATTAAAAAGACAAAAACTAACAGGTGTTGGTAAGGACCTGAAGAAAAGGGAACTCTTATACACTATTGGTAAGAATGTAAATGAATATAACCCAACCCTTATGGAAAACACTATGAAGAGTTCTCAAAGGAATTATTATCCAGCAATCCCATTTCTGGGTGTCTACCCAAAGGAAATCTATATATCAAAAAGACTGCTGCACACATTTGTTTACTATAGCACTATTTATAATGGCAAAGATAATGTAACCAATGTAAGTATCTATTTATTGTACCCAATAGACAAATGGATAAAGAAAATGTGATATATACATACAGACACACACAATGGAATACTGTACAGCCACTAAAAAAGAATGAAATCATGCCCTTTGCAGCATCGCGGATGGAACCAGAGGTCATTATCTTAAGTAAAATAAACCAGGGACAGAAAATCAAGCATTATATGCTTTCACTCATTAGAAGATTCTTGCACACATGAATGGAGACAGTGAAATGATGGACAATGGTGACTAGGAGTGGAGAGGGAGTTGGAGGGGTTGAATGAAGAGAAATCAGTTAATGGGTACAACGTATGTTACACGAGCATATACCTTAAAAGCCCTGATTTGACCATTACACAATCTATGCATCTAACAAAATTGTACATGTACCTCATAAATTTGTACAAATTTAAAAAAGAGAAATAAACTCATTCTTAAAAATCTGTTCCAGCCCCTACATCCCTTTCTCAGTGAAACATACACTCTAGCCAAGACACTAATGCTTCCTATGCCTTCCTCAATGGAATATGCAGCCTTTTTAAAAACATTTTCTTTGAGTTTATGTCTTCCCATTTGGATCCCTAAGGAAGGATAGAACAGTTGTTAGCGAAATAAAGAGGGATTTTGAATATGAGAATAAACTTGACTGGCAGTGAGAAAAGACTCCAAAGATGGAAGCATCTGCTTAGAAAATGTCAATGAGTTGCAAAGAGACTTCCCCATCTCCAACTGGTCAGACCTGAAGGCTGGCCCAACTTCGACAAGAGACCAAGGGCAAGGCCCGGATCTGGGAGGGAAGAGCAAACGTAGTTATCTTTTCTTTCAACCACCAACATGCAAAGCTTCCAAACTAATCAACAGATCAAGGATTTCAGGAGGGGAATGAGGTAGGGAAGGGACACTTCTTAAAACTAAGGTGCTCCCTGTGATTGTAATAAGATATATTTCAATGGCATTTGACTCAACTTAACGGCTAACTTCAAACTGGCACAGGTCCTTGTCACACTGTGTCCCATCAGTCCCCACCCAAGTACACAGGCAAACCACAGAGAGTAGCACATTCTGCATTAGATGGAGCAGTGAGAATGCGGATGAGTCATTCGGTGCCCTGTTGACTCAGTTCAGGCTCTAAACAGAGATCTCAGTCCTCCCTCAGTCCCCCAGATATTACCTGGGCTCCCCCCCACCCCCTGGCTCTGGGCTGCTGTTCCTGTTGGAGGCGTGTTAAGTTTTCGGCATTCAGTCTTCCCAGTTTTGTCTAATTTGCTCAGACTCACTTGTTCATCTTAACCCAGCACTTAGGAGCCTTGTTGAAAGGAAAGCCTATTATTTAACATCCTGTGACAACATAAAACAAAGGTTGAACAACAAGGTTAAATACTTTAGGACATCAACTGTTAATGTACATACAGGGTACTTTCACCAAGCACTTTTACAAACAAAACATGTTAGGTAAATAAAGAACTGGTTGCTTCAGAGGACCTTAAAACAAGCTGCACTTCATGCCCGGCCTGCTGCTTTCTGCCCACATTCTTTCCCTGCACACCTCCGCAGCTATATGGCCCTAGGGGATATAACCGCACCTCCCTCACTTATTTCAACACAAGAATCCTAAATCAGGTAGAGACTTCTGAACTGCTTACTCACCTCTTTCTTCACTCTGTCTGGCTGGCTTTTAACTAATCGCAACCTTCTGGAAATTCCCCTGTCTTGTCAGTGATCAATACTACACCAACCTTACCTTTGAAACCTATCACTTCCTGTTGGTATTATAGTTACAGATCTGTTCATATTTTCTCTAGAAAGATGAAAAGGCAAGAGTTATTGATTAATCTGCCTTTGTAAAAAAAAAAAAAAAAAACAACTCAAGGGTTAAGAAGTGCAAACAATAGCACGGGAAATGTTTATAACCTATGTTAAGTGAATACAAGCAAGACATAAATATCTATTTGTCGACTGGTCCCAATTTTATAAAACAGATAATGAAAAGAAAAAAAGATAAATAAAATACACAAAGACATTCATCATTATTATTTCTCAGCAGTAGGATTTTAATTTTTGAACTGAGGAGGCAGAATTATTATTTTAGAGTTCAACAAACAAGACCAACAAACAAGACTTCTTCTACACACAAGTCATGCAACCAAAGACAAAGTTTTTAACCTAAAACTCCATTTTCTCATGTGTAAAAAGAAGATGCAAGCTTATTTCCTGGAGATGGTTTCAGTATTAAGTGAGATAATACAATGTATTTAGCCTCATACTTGGTACTTAGTAGGGACCCAATAAATATGTTGATGAAAAAGACTCACACAGTCTTCTTTGCTTTTCAACAGAGTCTTAACACTTAGTAGGTGCTCAATTAGTGTTGAAGTAAAAAAAAAAATCATTATTATTATCATGAGCTACAGTTAACTGCAAGCAAAGGCTTTGACAAACTAAAAAGAATCCAAAATCATTGTCATTATTGACTTTAAGCAGATATCTTTCGTTACATTGAGGACTTATTCAACCCTTAAACAGCTAATCTAAATGTAAGATAATTTCTATATTTAACCCTCCAATTGCAGTTCTTTACTGCTCTTCTTTCCCTCTGGGCCCTTCAGTCCCTTTCCAAGATTTGCCTTTTTTAGCTTAATAAGCAGAGAGCACTGTTTGCAGTGATGGGAGCACGTTGCTGTCACCATCCTGACAAAAAGATGTCATCCAGCCTTCAGCTGCCTGAAGGCTCAGCACCACTTGGCTCAAGCCAGATTCACATGACAAAACAGGTGACCTCAAAATCAAAATGAAGCAAGCAATGTGGCTGTTCCTTCTCAATCACTTTTAGGGCTAGACACTATCAACCAAACATCCAGAGATACTGCCAAATTAAAATATGAGCAGAAATTGTCATCCCATATTTGGGATTTCATTTTATTTCAGGACAAAACACTGCAATTATTTTTGCTTCCACAACTAGGCCTGTCAGGTGTAAATGCTTCATTCTTTTGGAAAATTCAGGATCTAATAGAAAGCATAGCATGTACAGACTGAGTGAATGAACTGAGTTAACGAAGGATACAGAAAAGGAGCTACTTGCAACAGACATGACATTTTGAGAACCTGTAATGAATGAAGAGCCTGTTAACCTAAAAAATCTATTCAGTGGTGTTGCTCTCAAACTGAAATCTATCGCAGACCTGCTAACACTAAAAAAAAAAAAAAAAAGAGAGAGAGAGAGAGAGGAAGTTATATAAACCTATAACCAAATCACCACAGTTTCAACTTTTCTGATAGTGGACTATCAACCTTATTAACAGAATAAAGAGAGTAACTTTAAGCAAAGGCCTACAGTTTTCTCTCCCAGATAAACGTTCTGGCAAAGCAGGGGGAAAATAGGCAGCCCAGAAAGACCTTCCTAGGTGGAACGAAAAAGGACTAGTTAGTGACAAGAAAAAGCAAGAAAAAAACTATAAAATATGCTCATTTGTAAAGTTCATCACAATTTTTCAGTGTCTAAAGTGGTTTCTATACATTTGTACATTTTAAATAATGTTCATTTAAACTCTTCAAAGAATGGACAGGCGATTAGAAACATGACAGAAGCCCAAATCCTTTCTTCTTCCACTTTAAAAATAATTACTATAATCTGGAATTTAAGATGTGAATCAGGCTCAGCGCCCGTAGCTGGTGGTTAGGGCGCTGGCCACATGCACCAGGGCTGGTGGGTTCGAAACCGGCCCGGGCCTGCTAAACAACAATGACAACTACAACAACAACAACAAAAAGTAGCCAGGCACTGTGGCAGGTGCCTGTAGTCCCAGCTACTCAGCAAAAGAATCACTTAAGCCCAAGAGTTTGAGGTTGCTGTGAGCTGCGACGCTACAGCACTCTACTGAGAGCAATATAGTGAGACTCTGTGTGAAATAAATAAATAAATATGAATAGAAGGCAATTACATTTTTTTCCATATTAATCCTTCCTGATAAAAGAGAAGGCAAAAGGACAGAGAGAAGGCTCATGATAGGACAGCAGAAGACTTTCAAAGGAGAGACAGTAAGCTCTGGGTTGAATACTGTCCATCTGCCCAACCATAATGTAAGGTTAGCAGTGGCACACTTCCCTTTGCTGGAAGACTCCTGTAACATGTGAACAGGGACAGGGACAAGGAAACTCTCCTATTGGAATATATTAAGTCCAGCTACTGGGGAAGTTTGCTAAACAGAGTGCTAAACTTGGGCCCAATTTAGGTAACAAGCGAGGAGAACAACGGCTTAACTGTGGCAAGTCTGCAGTCTGCAGGGGTGAAACCTGGTGTCTGCCACACTTCTGATGTGGGTGTATGTAGTTATTACAAAAAATAAAAAAGCTAATTGTTCATAACTAATTAGGGCTTTTAGGCATACTAGATTTATTGCTTGCCAAAAAGGGCTTTTTTCAGGGCATACTCAGAAGTACCAAGATTTGATGCTGTCATTTCAGCAGGCTTCAAGACAGGTTTTAGACTTCATTCAACAAAACCACAGCAAAAGACCACAGACATTGATCAGTATCCCATGGTTGGACAGAGGACAAACAACCCATGCATTAAGTCCACATACTCTGAAATGTTGTCTTGGTGCTAGTAATGATTTGTACAAAAACTACCTTACTTTTAACTCAAGTATACAAAATGATTAATGAAGGCATGTGGTCTCTGGCCATGTTCTTTCTATATGTGGTCCTATTTACCCATAACACAAATAAACTCATGATTTCTTTAGCATGGTATGCTAGTACTAATCAGTGCTTCCTTAACTTCCACCATCCCTAGGCCAGCCACCTTCACAATTTTTGCCATTGGTATAGCCCCTCTATTCTTTATTATTTGCCTCATTCTTTTAAACTGACTTCTTAAATAAGTATTATTTTTAAAGGAAGCAAATTGTTTTAAATCACTAACATGAATTCAAAGCTATTATCACCACTAGATAAAAAAGAGAAATATAACACCTATATAATACAGTGGTTTCAAATTTTACAGAAGCAATCCAAAAAAGATAAAATGGGGGGGGGGGGATGTTTCACCATAAGTCAATATTAAAACTGATGATTTGCAATACATGTACTACTTACAATCATCTCCAGCAGTGCTTGATGGTGTTATGCCTTATGCTTTGGGGAAAACTGAACTAAATAGATAATGACATAGTACTGTGATTAAGTCAAATTATAGCATAGGCTATAAAATCCAAATTACTAACCCTTGGGGCAGGATTCATGATGCATTAAGAAAGTCTGCCCTAGATTCTTGGATAGCGAGATCCTACTATGGGGTAATACCTCTTCTCACACAATCAGAGGTAATCTTCAAACAGATGTAATGTCCAGGCACTGAAGCATATGCATTTCACCACATAAAACTGCTTAAGAACTTAATTCTAAGCCCAAATGCCTTTTGTAGAAAAAATGTTAGCAGCTTATTGAAGCAATATTGTTTACTCCCATCGACATTTAACCTACGTTGAGGAAAAACTCCTAGTTCCTTTTTCCCCCACATATATTTTAACCAATTGTCTGTTCAAAAAGAAAGAATAACCCAGCAAGCTAGGACATAAGAAGTGTGTCACTCTCAACTCTCCCTGGGCTTGCAAAGGAAGCAAGACCTTGTCCCACTCACTCTCAACACGAGGCCTGACAGTGTCAAAAGGGGCCTGTCCACAGCCGACCGAGTGCCAGTGGCAGAGCCAGGGCTCTGACCCTGGATCTCCTCTGCCAAGCCCATCCATTCTGGAGATGAAACCACATATACTGTGCTCCTCCCAAACCTCTCTACTTGTACGTCAGAAAAAATCCTCACAACCTAGGTAATCCACAAATGCAGCCCTCTTTCTCCCAAAACTCACTCTTGTGTTTGCTAACACGGCACACAATCCCTTGACTTTGTGCCTGAAATATCAGAAAACAAAACCACAAACCTTAGTATTTCAGTCTTGGCAGTTCTTGCTGGGCGAGTTGAGCCTGTAAAAACTTCTCTCCTCATTTACCAACTTTGTTGGAGAGAAACACCAAACATATCCTTTTTCCTTCACTTGAACATGGAAACATCAGGAAAGGTCTAATTTTGCTCCTGGAATCAAAGTAACCTTGGGCTGTCAGTTTTAGCATCCTGCTGTCTAACCAGAAATAGCCTGAAGACCTCCCTCCTTCCACATGAAATTGCTGCAGGAAAGCTAGCAGGAGGCTTGTGGGTGGTGACATCTAAATCTTGCTTCTCGGCGTGTGGTCAGTAGACTGGAGGGTTGGCAGCCCCTTGGGGCGGCTTAGCAATGCAGACTCTCAAGACACACTCCAGACCAACTGCAACAGAACCTGCATTTTAACAAAATCCTTGCACGTTCAAGTGTGACAAGCATTAACCAGACAGACTTGAGTGACCTAATACCAAACACCCTACCCCTTCTTCCTCCAAGGTTAAAGCAATGAGTTATGGAAAATCAAGAACTGAGGAACCAGCGAAGGTCCCATCCTGACAGTGGCCATCCCAGCTCATAATCTGCTGCAACCCAAGGGGTTGGGCAGGGACCCAAAGGAACGGCCACTGATCAGAGTGGGCAACCTCGAAGACCAGAGGCCCAAACAGCCTCCCGGCGCCAGCCCTGCAGCTCCACAAAGGAGAGTTCTCACACTGCCTCTCCAGCTGCAGGCTTTGTGAATTCTATTTACCTCAGCTGCCTAGGAAATTCACATTAATATGATTTTATCTGCCAAAAACTGAGAGAGGAAGCAGAGTGAAATCTGCCTGACATGGAAATAGCCCAAACCTCTGCTTCTGTTGGTTACAGTAAACAGTGACCTTCTTCTGCTCTTGACATCTGTGTAGTTATTGTATGTGTGTTTTTTTAAACAATATCAAAGAATGCCCTGAAGCCCTCCACTGTGTCTTCCCCTCTTCCCCTCTATTCCTCTCCTTCTGCTACTGAGCCAGAGACAGGCTCCACCAGTAGGGGAAGAGGATGGTTTACTGCTCCCCTTTCATTTCTAAAAGAGCCAGCTAAGAGGGTAAAGATCTGAAGGATCCTTTACAAAACTTGCAGAAGGGAAGGTTGAAAACAAGAAAAAGAAGAACAGGGTAGGGATTGCCAGGAGCCAAGACATTTTTGTATCCTGACACTGACTTCACTGAAAACTTCCTTTACCAACATGCTGGAAGGTAAAAACAGACACATGGGAAAAGGGATAGGGCCCTTCTAGCTGTGAATGTTTGAAAAGAGACAGCTTGTGGAGGAACTCGTAGAACTGGCAGCTGACCACACTTACTTTCCACAGAGCATCCCTTTTGAGTTACTAAGAGGACTGAGGACTCTCAAGCTCTGTTTTCCCTTTTTCCAAATAGCTAAAGTTCATACTGCTTTCTTAAGTATTAGTATTTCTGGACCTCTGCTTATTTTTCCTTTCTGCTTATTTTTCCTTTCCTTCCAAAATTGCCATTTTACTTCTGCATACTTTGTGATTTCATTGACCATTTTACAAAGTCACTGCCTCCTTGCACAGTTAACAGCTACTCATTCTTTATAACTGAGATAAATGTTAAGACAAGAGAGTCATTTCAATCATGTATACCCTAGCACTACACAGGATCACTGTAGAGGTAATTCTGGCCAAGGCCAGGCCCCATATTCGGTATAAGGGAAGTAGTTTATCTGCAACATATGTGCAGAGGGTTTAGGCCATGCTTTGTATTGGTTGCCACCACCTCCTGGGTGGTCAGAGACCTGAAGCCTACATCTTAATACTTGGCATGAAAAGACAAGCTGGGCCAACCATTCCTCACTTAGAAATCTGTCAATGGAGCTCATGCAGCTCATGCTAATAATCCTCGTACTCTGGGAGGCTGAGGCAGGCATATCACTTGAAGTCAGGAGTTTGAGACCAGCCTGAGCAAGAGCCAGACCACTTCTACTAAAAATAGAAAAATTAGCTGCGCAGGGCGGCAGGTGCCTGTAGTCCCAGCTACTCAGGAGGCTGCAGCAGGAGCATTGCTTGAGTCAAGGAGTTTGAGGCTGCTGTGAGATAAGTAGAGCCCACAGCACTCTAACATGGGTGACAGAGTACGATGAAGGAAGGGGAAGGAGGGGAGGGAGGAAGGGAAAGGAAGGGAGGAAGAAAGAAGAAAAAAGGGAAAGAGAAAAGGAAAGAGAAAGGGAAGGAGAAAGGGAAAGGGAAGGGAAGGGAGGAAGAAAGAAGAAAAAAAAAAAAAAGGAAAGGAAAGGGGAAAGGAAAAGGAAAGGAATGGTGCCCCTGGCAGACTAATGCTATAGCTGGAGTAAAAGTCAAAAATGTGCCTACAGAGAAGCCACCATAGGCCGGTTCTAAGAGCACGGGTCAGTGAGGAGGGAAGAATGGAGCACTCACAAACAGAAGACGCCAAGAAACCCCCAAGCCAGTATCAGCCACAAGCCTGCTGCCAATGCTTTTGAAATGTCAGTTCTGTTCCCAGCTTTACATTCAAATCCACTTTACCTAAACAGGTCTGGGTTTCCTGCAACCAAAGAAGAAACTATAAAACAACCAAAAAAAAAAAAAAAAAAAAGAAAAAGAAAAAAGTTCCTTCACGTTTTTCAGTACCTTCAAGGTAAGAAGTAATTTTCTTGAAAAATAAAAGCAGACGACTGTATCAAGAACATAATATGGGTTGGCCAAAAGACAGTTTCTAATTTATGGGATGTACTAGAGGACAGCAATTTAAAAGCTGTTAAAAGTTGAGGAGGAAGAGGGAATCATTTTTCTTGACCACGTTTTCAGTCAAGTATAGATTATCACTGCTGTGTTACAATAAGGATCCACAAAAGAACATTCTGTCTAGGACCTGAGGGTTTCAGTGAAGCTGTCAGGTTGAATATACTGACCAAAGGGTCACTAAGAAGAAACTTACAGATTTTTGCAGGAAGCAAGAGTAAAACAGAAAACAGGTTTATAAGAGAGAGAGAAATAAAAGAATTATCCTTTCTATAAATAATTCAGACTGTATTTTGGCCTATTCTGGGGAAATTCTGCCAGGGTCCTTAAAGGAACTGAATTTTTTATCACTAGACAAGACTAAAGTGGGAACTGTCACTTTAACTTAATAAATATGCTGTAAAAAGTAATGGTACCAGCACACTCAGGGAGAGTTCTAAGGGGTATAAAAAACCCACGGTTAAGCAAAGTTGCCCGTCTGAAAGCGAAAGATATCTGGATATCCTATAAGGACATCAACAAGATACCCTATTAGAATATTCAATAAAAAGAAATCATCGTGATCATGAAATCTAGAAATCAAAATAAACTCACGAGTATACTACACAAACTGAAGTGGACAAAACCACCACCAGCCTGATTATAGATACATGTCCATTAAAATTACAGAAGATGCCTAAACTGCAAGCAGAGCAAGAACACACCGACCAACTGAGCCACAGACAAGAGACGCCACCCCTTCCACAGGGCAGGTGACCCCTCGCCCAGCATGGAACAAACAACCATGCTGCCAGCCCTCAATGTCATGTTCTAAAATGAGCAGGCCAGGTTAAATGACTCTCTAGTCAACTCCAGGAATCAGAATTTACTTTCAGAAAGTCTTCTAAAAATTGTGGTATGAAGTTTTTTTGTTTGGTTTGGTTTTGGTTAAGTATCTAGAAGTTGACTGATCTATTGAAAATGGCATTAATTTTACCCCCAAATCCATAGCTTTCCCATGACTATCAGGAAAAGCCCCTCCAAGAACATTTATCCAGCTATATTTACTAAAAATGCTTCCAGACTCAGAAGAGACAGACAGACACCCCAAGTGGAATCTTACCATTTCGAGACACATCAAGTTCCACCAGCTGCATGAAGTTAGCTATTTCTGGAGGGAGCCGCTGAATTTCATTATCACTAAGTCCAAGCTTTCGTAACTTGACGAGCTGAAAAAATTGCTGAAAGACAAAATAGTTTCACATAGATTTCATATACATTTAAACTCTTTGTTTAATATAAAATTTAAAACAAGGTGTTTTAAAAACTAATGAAGACTGTCCCCTTTCAGCTTCCAGATTTTAACAATATGCGATAGTCACGTGAAGATGTTACGATTGGGATAAAAACTGGGTACAGGGAACTCAGTATGATTTTTTGTAACTTCTCATTAACCTAAAATTATTTTAAAATAAAGACATTCTAAGAATTAATGATCAACTTAATGAGAATAGCAGTCACTCCTTTAAGCTACCCAGTAAATAGTACCTTCTACTTATGAAAATTGTTGTTAAATCTTCAATGGTAAGCACTTGTGAAAATTGGAACTAAATATTTCTAAAAGACATTTCTAAAGGGAATTATTATAAATCATAAAAATATATAAAAATCCCACAAATCTGTAGTTACAAAATATACTTTTATACCAACCTAAAAAGAGTCTGCGCTGAACACTTTCTTCAAACATGGCAGACTCAGCACGTGCATTCCCCCACACGCATTTAAAAATGTGCTAAAATGATACTTCAGAGATTTATACAGCGATGGACATAAATACTAAAAAACTGAAATAAACTCATGAAGACAATTGTAAATGAGAGGGGATAAAAAGCAAACTAGAAAAGTAACCAAATCCTGGAAGCTAGAAAACAGATGAGCAAATGGTAACTAATAAAAGATTCAAAACAAAGCTGAAATTTAAGCTGTGGGGTAAGTAGCCAATAAGAAATTAAGTCTAGGCACCTCTCAAAGAAGGAAAACCGGTTAGATATCTATATAAAGAACAGTTAAATCCTTGTATTCTCTTCTCTAAACTCAGAATGAGGCAGGAGCTTAAAAATTTTCTCTCTAGAAGCACTTTGCTATACTTAACCAAGACACTTAACCAAAAAAAACAAACTAAATGCAGCTGAGGGCAGGGGTGAGGTGCCCCAAGAAAAACAGGAAACTGAGTCAGAAACCTGATCAGTGAGATCCCACCCAGGCTTGCACAGACCTATAGACTCCCCAACACACACGGCCCTTCTACACATGTCTACCTCAGTTCCAGTGCCTGGATCTCTGGACACTTGAGAAAAGCTCCTAACATCCAGGAAAGAGCATGTGCACATACTCGCATCCCTTAGAGCAGTGGCTGGCTCTCAACCTTCCCCTAATGCCGCGACCCACAGGTTGAGAACCACTGCCTCAGAGGAAACAAACATGATGCAGAGAGCAGGGAAAAAAGCATCACCAAGTAAAAAATATAATCAATATCCTAAGAGAAATCAGAGAAGATGAAGTAGCATGATGCCAAAAAAAAAATAAATTAGAAATAAGCAGTTAGAAATTTTAAAATATTATAGCATCAACAAAAGAATGTCATAAAATAAGTGAGAAATAAAGTTAATTAATTTCCTCAGAAAGCAGACTAAAGAGATGAGATGGGGAAATAGGAGGGAAAAGACAAGAAAATTAAGGGATCAGTTCACAAAGGTACTCTAAGAGTTCAAAGAGAAAAAAGAGAGCACACAGATGAAACTGCAGGACATGTTTTTCTGGTTTGAAAGGCCTCACCATGTGACTAATAAAAGGAATGGAAGAAAATCCATATCAAGGAATACTACAAAATGTCAGAACTCCATAAATGAATTCTAAAAGGTTCCAGAGATTGGGGAAATAAAGGGAAAAGGTCGTAACAAAGAACTTAGTATCAGAATGACAGTGGACTCTACAGTAACGTTGAAAGTAAGGCAATGAAAAACCCAGCCCGGGCACCACGGCGAGCGCCTGTAATCCCAGCAGCTTTGGAGGCTGAGGCAGCAGGATGCCCACAGCTCCAGTCTGACGTTGCAGTGAGCTACGATGCCATTGCCCTCTGCTCAGGGCATAGGGTAGAACTCTGTCTCACCAAAAAAAAAAAAAAAAAAAAAAGAAAAGAAAAAGAAAAAAAAAAAAGAAAGTAAGGCAATGAAACAATGCCTTCAACATTGCCAGACATCATTATTCCCAACCTAAAATTATATACCCAGCCAAACTATCAATCAAGTATGATTACAGAATAAAAACATTTTCAATAAGGCATGGTCTCCAAAAGTTTATCTTTCTTGCACTTTTCTCAAGAATCCGTTGTAATGTCTGGGTGTGGCAGCTCGCACCTGTAATCCTAGCACTCTGGGAGGCCAGAGCAGGTGGATTGCCTGAGCTCAGGAGTTCAAGACCAGCATGAGCAAGATCAAGACCCCATCTCCATCCCTAAAAATAGCCGGGCATGGTGGTGGGCAACTGCAATCCCAACTACTCAGGAAGCTGAGGAAAGAGATCACTTGAGCCCAAGAGTTTGAGGTTGCTGTGAGCTATGATGCCACAGCACTCTACCAAGGGTGACAAAGTGAGACTCAGTCTTAAGAAAAAATAAAAATAAAAACCAGAATCCGTTGAAATGTGGAAGTAAATTTAAAAGAAAAAGGTCTGATGTCCAGGGAAACAGAAAATCAACAGAACAGAGAAAAACAAAGGAAATCTTCAGGATAAAATCATGAAAAGAATTACGAGATGTCAACTGAGCATCAGCCCCTAAGAGCAACCTATCTACCCTGGAACAAAATACGAAGGCTGCCAGAAGGAAGTTTTTAAAAAAATAAAAACACATCTGAGGGATTATCTGATATGTTTGGGAGTATCAAGAGCAGACTTGCAACTCTGTCACAATGTTTAGTGATAAATTAGAAACAGGAATAGAGAAAACAAAGCAGGCAAAAAGGAAAATTGTAATTAATTCCAGGAAATATATAATACAAAGTAAAAGAAGATATAAAATTTGATTATAAATATAGTCATAATATAATATCTAGATGGATAAAACCAAATTTATGTTATGTCAATACTGAGAAACAGGGAAGAAACTGTAAGAGCTAAAGCATCATCTTCCATAAAGGAAAATCAACAGATAACTATAAAGTAAGCAGTGGGGGGATCAAGCTGTAAAAGCAAGCCATTTAGCACTAAGAAGGCTATGGACTGGAATAGTGACGAGCTGGGGTCCTCAAGCCACAAACTCTAATGGAGGAGAGGGCAGGAAGCTATTGCTCTTCATTGCCACACTACATAGCTCATTGCATTTTTTAAACTATTTACATCCACTACTTTGCTAACTACAGAAACTGAATTTACAAAGGAAAAAGTCTCTACTAAGATCACAGGATGCTCCAAACATTAATTCTTTAGGATGCTAACATTTAATAGTCTTCGTATTTTTTACTGGTAAAAGGGATTGCACATATATATATTCATACAAGAATGCCTTTTGGACACAATTGGTCAATACAAAGAAAAAAGTTTTCAAATCCACTAACATACTTCTGGTCTTCTGTTCTTATAGCTGTAAGTAATGTACAAACATATGTTTCCATTATTACCAGTAAAAATGAAAAACCAGAAAATGCACATTTCAAATAAGGAGAACAATTACATGTTTTTAAATAATTTGTTACTATACAAACAAGAAAAACAGATATGATGGTCAGGTGTGGTGGCTCGTGCCTGCAATCCTGGCACTTTAAGAGGCTAAGGCAGGAGAATCATTGGAGGCCAGGAGTTGAAGACCAGCCTGAGCAACACAGAGAGACCTCTCTCTACAAAAAATAATAAAGAAAGAAATCAGCCAGATCTGGTGGAAACATGTATAGTCCTGGCAGTATACTTAGGAGGCTGGGGTGGGAGGATCACCGAACCCAGGAGTTTGTGGTTGCAATGAGCTATAATCATGCCACTGCACGCCAGTCTAGGAGAAAGAGTGAGACTCTATCTTTAAAAAAAACAAAAAAACAAAAAACAAAAAAGCAAATATTATAAAGACTACTGAACTTGGGAAAGATTTACAATGCCAATATAACTAAAAAAGAAAACAAAATTCCAAGTACACTACCTTAAAAGCCATGTGTACTGAGGACTGACAGGAAGGGAACATGAGGGGAAAGCAGTTACATTAGGTGACAGGAATAATGCATGAATGACTTTTTAAATTTTTTTAAATAAAAAAGACGAGATATTGTTAAATAAACTTTAAATATCAGCAAATGAAGACTACTAATTAGCTCTACGTGATAATGAAGAAAAGTGCTCAAGACGAGAACTAATCCTTTGGATTCCTTTAATCATACAGTTAAGATTTAGTTTCTTAAGAAAGACATTGAAATTTCTTTATATTGGTTGTACTAAGCATTCGCTAGCACAAACGCTATTCAAAAGAGTCACATATTTGAATAATTGAGCCTATGCCAATTGTTCAAAGCCTCTGACAGTTTCATAATACATCAATGTGTTTACTCAAGCATGAAAAGCTCACTTTGTTTTCCAGGAAAGACATAATAGCAAAAGTACAAAACCTATCACCATTTCCATACATTCAGGGCACATTCTGGAACAATACAGGGAATCAAGTCAATAAAGTAGTTAGATCTACAGTGAATAAGTGAGTGTTACGCATGTAGATAGCCTACAAAACCTCCACATCCAATAAAATTCCTAACATCAAGAAAATTGAGGTTTGATTCTGCATGTTAAAATCATCCAACTAGAACCAGTCACAAATACTACTTCATTCAACTTGGGAAGCACATACCAGAGGTAAAAACAACCCTATCTGACATGATCCCAAAATGAAACCAGCAATTCCTCAATCCTTCCCTCATTATCCTGATGTGGTCTTAACACGGTGTCCAAATGCGATCAATGCAAAGCCACAGAAATGATATTAAATTCTCAAATTTTCAACTTCCTCCCAGATAGTCTGGGAAAAGAACTCAATAAGCTATAAACCTTTCTGCCTTGCTTTTGAGATCAGCCAGAACACGGGAAGCACAATTCTCGCAGCTATCTTGGCAGGGCGCCTTAGTGCCAAGCAATCATGTGACAGAACACACAGACACCATTCTTCAACTCCACCATGTTTGATTATAGCTCACTGATCCACTTAGAGCACATTCTGTACAATTACATGCAAAGAAACCCAAATTGCCTTGGGTTGTTATGCTGCACCAGCCTTCTTACAGCCACCATTGCTTTTAGAAGCTACAGTCTTTAATTTGGTTTAAAATGTTGCTTTTTCCCATTTTCCATTTCCAAAAAGATTCTTTTTCTTTCTTTTTTTGTAGAATGTTAGTACCCCCTTTTGCACTTTAGAAAGGAACAGAGAAAATCTCAGTCCTAAAACAGCTGTCTAAGGATCAGCCAATTGTCTGTCATTACCCAAACTTCTTCGTCATGTATAGAAAACATAAACCATTGTTACAGACTCACATGAGACACAGTGAGACTGTTATGAATTCCTGAAAAACGTGTGACTCTTCACAAAGATGACACCAAATTTACTCATAGATTTCTCTTCTCAACACTCTAACCTGTCACCTAAACCTTAGCCCTTCCTACCCTACCTAATCTAATCACATCCTTCCTCCTGTCCCTAAGAACTCAGACTGCGTTTCTGGTCAATCACCTTATGAACCAATCGTTCTAATCCTCAGGTAAGGTTAATACTTAGTATGGTATACATCATTTGTACCATTTGTATATTGTTCCTTTTTGTGAGACTTAACAAAAAATGATTGTGACTTTATTATCCAGAAAAGCGATGACATTGAAACTAGAGAAGCGGGAGAAGTGAGGATTTACAACTAAAAACAACAATATCAGTAGTGGCACTAATGATATTAAGTAAGCAGTTAATAACCTTTACTGAGGGACTCTCTACACTTGGACACAGTGAGCTAAGGACACTGCACAGATCACATTCATTCATCATTTAAGATTGCTACAATACCTACACCAGTTAACTGTTGCTGCATAACAACAGTCAGCTAGGCACGTCCTCCATTCCTGCTCTCACATAGATTCATTCATGCGTCTACATTCAACTAGACTTGCAGAGGTGTCCAAACTCTTTTTTCTTTTCTCACACATTGGAAGAATAGGAGTTGTCTTGGGCCACACATTAAATTCACAAACACTAATGAAAACTGATGAGGAAAAAAAAAGGCCATGCATACTTTCCACGATATCTGACATCACAGATAAGCATAACATAGGTCTCAGATAATCTGCTTGAGGCCCATGGACCACAGGTTGGACACCCTTGGCTATAGTATCAGAAGAACTGGAGGATCCACACTAGCTCACTCTCCTGTCTGACATTTACTACCAGTTGTCAGCTGAAACCCCTGTTCTCCACAAGGCCTCTGGTTCTCTTTCCTTAAACTAGAGTGACTTCTTTACATGAAGCTCTCAGGGCAGCATTCAAAAAGGGCAAAAAAGGCTCATGCCTGTAATCCCGGCACTTTAGGAGCCCAATAGGATCTCTTGATGCTAACAGTTTGAGACCAGCAGGGCAATACAGCAAGACCCCATCTCCACAAAAAATTTAAAAATTATGGCCAGACATGGTGGCTCACACCTGTAATTCTAACACTTTGGGAGGCCAAAGCAATAGGATCGCTTCAGCTCAGGACATCTCCTCAACAAGAGCAAGACCCATCGGAAAATTAAAAAAATTAGCCAGATGTTGCAGCAGGTTGCCTCTAGTTCCAACTATCTGGGAGGCTGAGGCAGGAAGATCGCTTGGGTCCAAGAGTTTAAGGATGCCACAGTACTCTAGCCTGGGCAACAGAGTGGGACTATCTCAAAAAAAAATTTTTTTAATTAGCCAGGCATGGTGGCACATGCCTATAGTCCCTGAGGAAGGAGGATCTCTTGAGCCCAGGAGTATGAGGTTGCAGTAAGCTTTGATGATGTCACTAGACTTCAGCTTGGGCAACAGAGATGCTATTTAAAAAAAGAAAAATTGGGCAGTCTTCCTTTCTTTCTTTGGGATGCCACACCCTCTCATTCCTTTACTCTCTGCCCCCCACATCTAACCCTCTCTCACACCTGGTCTCTACTCTTTTCTCTCCCCCTTTCTCATCTCTTCCCCTCATTCTCTTCTCTCTAATAAATCCTAATCTTGGCCTAGAGATGCTGGGCCACCTCATCTCTTCCTCTCTCCCTCCCTACTTTCTGCTCTTCTCTCTTTCTCATTTCTTCTCCCCACTCTCTTCCCTCTAATATAAAATAAAATTACACATTTATGTCCTTAAAAAAAGACACAAGGACTGTTGGGGCCTAAGTAGGTATTAAAATCTGCATGATATCCTTTCTGCTACATTTTATTGATTAAAAAAAAAAAAAAAAGCCACAAAGCCAGCCCACATCTGGGGAGTAGAGAAATTGCCTCCATCATGTAGATGGAAAGAATGGCATAAATCACATTAAAATGCAAAAGGAACAAATCTGCAGGCATCACATTACCAGACCTCAAATTATACTACAAGGCAATAATAACCAAAACAGTATGGCATTGGTACAAAAATAGAGACACAGACCACTGGAACAGAACAGAGAACCTAGATATAAAATAGCTATCTACAACCAAATGATCTTCAATGAAGCAGACAACACCCCCTAGAGAAAAGAAGCCCTGTGTATTAAATGGGCCAACTAATCTACTTTCTGAAATTTTATACATTTTTAACTTCATATTTAATATTGTGTGTGTGTGTGCATGCGCACATACGCCATGAAATACTAACCAGCCATAAAAATAAATAATGTCTTTTGCAGCAATTTGGATGGAACTAGAGACCATCGTCCTAAGTGAAGTATGTCACGCATGTAAAAACACTACATGTACTCCCTAAAAATTTGGAACTAATGATGGGTACACATGGGCACAAAGAGAAGTCAAGTTGTTGGAAATCACGATGAGGGAGGGGGAGGGGAGAAGGAGAAGGGTAAAACCTACCCAACAAGTGACATGAACACCATTCAGGGGATGGGCACACTCATAGCCCTGACTTAAGCATTATAAAAGCTATCACGAAACAAAAACACTTGCACTCCTTTAATACCCTGAATTTTTGTTTAAAGTCACGGGATGGGAAACAATGGTAGAGTGAAACAGTCTGTCACAAAATGAGGCAGGAACCTCAGATGTGCCATAGAATAACACACATAAAAACTGGGTAGATTATGTACAAAATTCTATAACTGATGACAGACTAAGCACTTTTCTAAAGGAAATTAAAAGGGAAAATAATATACTGAATAAATCTAAGATTTTTTTATATATGAAGGTACAGAAAAAAGCCCAAGAAATATTCACCAAATAGGAAAAGAAAAGCAGTTAAAGCAGAGAATTCAAATAGTCATATCTCACATCTAGAATTTGAATTTGAAAGGGTCTTAACAAACACTCAAAAAAAGAACTATTAGCTAACTACTTGTTAAATAGATGCTTTTTTCCTCTGGTGTGCTTTGTAAAGAGGTGTGGAATAGAAATGCCTGTGGGTTAATCACTTCTCTTCTCTGACCCTCTGTTTTCTTGTGTAAAAAATAAGCATTAGATGATCAAAGGGCCTTTTTTAGTTCTAAAAATTATAGGAATGCATTTCAAAATACCTTCAAGATGGAAGAGAAATGGAAATCCTATTAACACACAATACAATATTAAACATGAAGTTAAAAAAATGTATAAAATTACAGAAAGTAGATGAGTGGTTGCCTAGGAAATGGGAAATGAGTGCTAATGGATATGGGGTTTCTTTTGGGGGGGTGATGAAAATGTTCTAAAATTCATAATGGTGATGAATACACAACTGTGACTATCTTTAAAACTACTGAATTGTGTGTTTTAAATGGGCCAACTGTGTCATATGGGAGTTATATCTCAAAAAAGATGTCAAAAGAATGCATGGAATCAGGATGCAGCAATGAAGAAGAAACCCATTAGTAACAAAAGACTAAGCTGGGAATACACAGATACTTTGATTTAACTGAATCCCTATTACCAAGTGAAGTAAAGCTTTTAGTGTCCAGTTAACAGATAAGAAAACTGAAGTCCAGCAACATTAGCGGCTTCCCTGGCACTGCATACCAGTTAATAACATTTTTTTAAGAAAAATTCCAAAATAGGCAGGGAACAGTGGCTCATGCCTGTAATCCTAGCACTCTGGGAGGCCAGGAGTTCAAGACCAGTCTGAGCAAGAAGGAGACCCTATCTCTCCTAAAAATAGAGAAATCAGCCAGGTGTTGTGGCAAGTGCCTGTAGTCCCAGCTACTTGGGAGGCTGAGGCAGGAGTTGAGGAGCCTAGGAGTTTGAGGTTGCTGTGAGCTATGATGCCAGAGCACTCTATCCTGGGGCAACAGAGTGAGACTGTCTCAAAAAAAAAAAAAAAAAGAAAGAAAGAAAGAAAGAAAGAAAGAAAGAAAGAAAGAAAGAAAGAAAGAAAGAAAGAAAGAAAGAAAGAAAGAAAGAGAAAAAGAAAAGAAAGGATACAGAAAGGAAGAAAAATTCTAAAACAGAACCATTTGGGAAGAGCACAGAGTATAAATCCTCAGGTAACTATATGACAAACAAAAAACATTTGTGAAATTATATTGTAATTAGCTAAGTAAAATGAAGTCATGGGTGTGGGGGAGCTTAAGCTAAGAAAGAAGTAACTACTAAAATGATGCCAAACACTTGGTATTCCAGGTGAGTTGTGAAGGAAAGAAAAGAGCAAGCTAAGGGAACCTGCATGTGCAAGCACATAGGTGGGGCTGCTGCCAAGCCAATCCAGGCAGGGAGAGTAGACAGCAGGAAATCTAGATGGATAAGAAAATGAATCAATTTCTAGAGGATCATGGGCACTGAGACATGATAAACATCCAGATAAAGGCTTGGGCCAGGGAAGGCTGAAAAGACAAGGAAAGCAAAGACAGAATCTGGTACAAGCACAGCAAAGGACATACAAAACATGAGGCTCTGCTAGGTCCAGTTTGGGGAAGCAAAGGCGGAGGAGTCACTAAGCAGCAGGATAGTGAAACTCAGGAAAAAGATGACGCTCTGGATTCAACTTGGATCAGACTTTGTTGATAAGGTTGAACAACTTTTCAGAGAATGGAATTCTAAAGAGGATCACAAATAATTAAGAATCTGAAATAATGGTTCAACAACATAGGAAGCTTATATCCACAAACTACTGGGTCAGGTAATAGACAATAAATATGAAATTAGGTAAGGGATTTAATCTCTCAATAAAACTAACCATTTTATCTATTATCTGAAAGAGGGAGAAGTATTTTCCCTTGCTTGGAAGACAAATAAATGAAACAGACCACAGGAGAAAAAGTCTTTCCTGCTGTAAAATATAATTTTAGTAAGTTCATGTTCCAGAGCTCTTTCCTTGTATGGCCCTAAAAAGCCACAGGTAAGCCAAATTTCAGAGAAGCAAATTAGTTCCCGCTGAGTGTCAGCAGGTGTGAACTTGAGCATTTATAATAAAGATGCTTACCTTTACCTTGCTTAAAATATTTCTTTTTCTAATTTTCTGTATTCTGACCTCCACTCATAATTTTACCCTCTGATTTACTGGTATATTTTAACGTTTTCAAGGTGCTTTCGCACATTATCAACCTGTCCCCATTAATGAGCCTTATCAAAGATATAAACGCCAAGGCTGCGCCCCCTTCCGAGGAATTAAAATAGCTTCAGAGTGAATCACGTTGAAAAATCAAGAAACAGGGAGCTTTTCATTTACTATGTATGATCAGAAGAATGAATAAGGCTAGTAGTGGCATCTGCAATCATCTGAAGGAAAGATGTTTATTAAAAGCAAAATAGATTAGGACAGCATTCTTTTAGTGGGAGCTTGAATGAGGGGATGAGTTCTGGACATGGGAGGACCAGGCTGAAGGCACAGATGGAGAATTGACAAGATGTGGACCCAGTAGAGTTGGCACAGCACCAAGAAGGATCAACTACAATGGGTAAGAAAAGGCATCCAACTGCAGGGCTAACAATAAGGCAATGATTAAACACGGCATGGTAAATTCAGGCAACGAACTATTATACGGCCTTTAAACATCATGTTTCTGGAGAACAATAATGTGGTAAGTACATATGTTCTAGGATTAAGGGGGAAAAACGCACAATTGTATATATATACAGTATAATGCCTATTTTGTTAAAAATGTAATAGAAATTTTATGAGAAAAAACTGCTTTAAAAAGGTAAATCCACTGAGAAAAAAATAACTTAATACCAAATGATTAAAGATTATTCAGCTTTTTGGTATTAATGTTTTATGCCACAGAAAACCAAATATTCTGTTTGTCTGTAGAAAGTGTTGCTTTTCCTTGACATTTTCACTTACTGTAGTATCAAGCAAAACTTGAAAAAAATAGAAGTATTAACAGTTTACAGATAGGAAAAAAGTTCTTCTAACAAGTCAAACAGATATTCAACAAAGCTAACTAAAGTGGTCTTATATTTTAACACAGAATTTTCAGTAAGGTTGAATTTTTCACACATTATACTCAGGAAAACATCACATAACTCAGATGAAATAATATTTTGTTCATGGACTCAATACAATGTATTCAAGCTAAAAGCAGCAACAAGCACTATCGGTGTAATGTGCCTATTACCTGAGGGTTTGAAAGTGGAGGTGATATTTAACAAGAAGTAGCCCTTACTCCTAAGGGACATGTAGGAGATGACATGGGACAGGTGGCCCATAATAAAAATACAAGGTAGAAAGTGAAAATCATAATAAATGAGGCACAAACTACCATAAAAATAAATGTCTCTTGTTCTTATAAACTGTATCTGTTCATAAAAGACACTATGGGGGGAAAAAAGTCAACTGGGTTGTTTTATAGGCAGTCACACCGTACCAGTAAGTAAGATCAAACATTCCCACGAGGCATCAAATAATGATGATTCAGAGAAACTGCGTTAAGAAGATTCTTGCTGAATATTCTCAGTAGATACATTAACATGTGGATTAACACTTTCCCTGTATTCTAAAGAGACAGGCTTAGCAAAGAAAAAACTCGCATGAGCAACAGTGATGAATCCTTAACTTGGATGAATAAAATACCTCAGGACCACCTACTAGTTAGTGTTTTTCATCGCTTGAAGTAATAAACTGACGCCTCCCCCCAGCCAGGGTTTTGATCTTTTTGGATAGCCAACAAAAAATAAAGGACTGAGTCACTGACCCAGTACCTAAAAAATTAATCCAAGTTAGATTACAATCACTCAGAATGGCCCATAATCTTCTAAAGCAACATTAAATGACACTTTTAGTGCATACAAATAATAAGAAAAGGAGAAAGAAAAGGACTTTTTCTCTTAGTCTCAATAATGCTGAAGACTAAACTGTTTTAAAGCATTATCAAGAGATCTTGACAGGTGGGGGAGGGACCTGACTAACCAGTTAATACAACATATTGCAGCCAAGAATTTATCTCCTAAACTGCAAAGGGATTAAACCTTGCAATGGTAGCCATGATGTTGCTAAATTTGTTTTGGAAAGTATGTTTCAAAGAATTGTCAAAGTACTTTTCCAAAAGAAAAGGAAAGGTATTATAGAGCAACAGAATATACTTAAGGAACAAACAATCCTAGCATCAGAGGCAAGTATATTTAAATCCCATGAGATTTCAAACGATTTAAATATGCAGCTTGGTTTCTGCATGTATTAAGAAGTCATGTGAACTGGATTAATTGTGTAATGCTGTTTGTTCAGATTTTTTGGCCCTAACCAGATTTCAGTTATTTAGAAATATAATGATCTAATTATAATCACTGCAGAATTTAACAATGGAGAAGGGTTTAACTTGCCTCAAAACATTTTCTAACATATTCTAAATCTACATAAGCTACAATATATTGTGTCATTTCTATAACCATAATTAAAGATTAAAATTATGTAATCTTAGTATAAGGGTTTTTCTCCACCCAGTCTTGCAGTCCAAAGTGTTTATAGCGCCAGTAAGAGATGGCCTTATACCTGCAAAATAAATCCTCTCCTGTATTTATATTTCTCACACATACTAAATTCACAGTTTCCTACTGGTTGACCAAAACAGTTAAGCGAAAAAGCAAGATGGAAAAAACTGAGAGTATATTCCCTAGCAACTCAGAAACAGTTATGCAAAAACAAAACAGATCTCATGCTGATCCCAACATTTTAGCTCCACAAACAGAATATTCAATTCTAATGTTAATCAAGATGAAGAAGCACAAATACAAGTCTAACAGCAAACTTTTCCAATTATCCTACTACTCAAGGAACAAGAGAAATCATTAGTGTCCATCTCATTGTTCTCAACGCAAATGTTCTGCAGTTAGATCTGATTAAATGCTGAAGTCCATCAAGTCTGCTTTTTTCTGTGACCAGGAAAGGCAAAGCTCTCTCAGAGCCACTTTAAGCTGCTCTTTTCAACATTCTATGTTTCTTCCTTACCAGCAACACAGATAAAAGGTGAAACTAACATTTCTACTGTTCTTTAATATAAAGAATGTGCACAAATGCTGGGTGGTGGCCTATAAGGGACACAATGAGGCCACCCCTCTACTACAGCATCTAAGGACTCGGTTCTTTCACTGTCACTGAGCTCTTTAAATACATTCTGGCAGCATGCTTCCATGTGCCAACCAGCTATCTCCTCTATGTAAATACTATATAGTAAGTACCTTCTTCAGCACACAACCTCAGAAATCTCTTTGTGATGTGCAAACAAAAAGAATATTCAAGAGAAAGGGAACGTAGGAGAATTCTATAGGATACTCCCAAGCATAATCCCAGCATTCCTTCACCTCCTGGACATCTAAGAAACAAGCAACAGTTTCCAGGTATCCAGACAAAACAGCACGGTTGGTTCTCTGTAAGTTCCCGAGGCAATTTCCCTTGGGTAGTTCAGTGGTTCCTAGCATCTCTGCTACCACCTGCCCAGCCTCCAACTCCCAATCCAGAGTCCAGCTTTTTACCCAGATGTGTATAATAAAAGGAAGTGAGATCACCACCCCCTGGCTCACGGTATCTTATTATCAGTGCCAACTGACCCTGTCCTGGTACCAGTGCCTCCCCTTCTCTCTGGAAAGCACTTTCCACAGCCTGGTATTCCAAGATGACAATTCATTAAAGACTTCTTTTAAGAAAGAACCTCTCATATGCATGGGTTAAAGCAATCTGAAAAGCTTTATTACTAGACAGTCTTTGAAAGTCTGATTTCAAAAAAATTTACCATGCTAGTTTTTACAAAAGCTGCTCTAAAAAAAATGAGAATGCCTCTAAATGTGCCAGACCCTTGACCAGGGGCTCCACATACATAATCTTATTTAATCCTAAAACAACCCTAAGCCAGACAGTTACTCTGATTTCAGAGATGATGAAATTGAAGCACAGAAAGGTTGCTCGCCTAGAACCCAGATTACATCCCTGCCTCAGTGCCAGGATTCCGACTTCCATTCAAAGCCCCAGCCTGACCACCATAAACGGCAGGGCAAAGACGACACACTGGGAGTCCAAAATCTACAATCCCAGTTCCCCAGTTTACTGGCTACCTGTACGACCTCATACAAATTATTTAACCTCTCGATGCTTCAGTTTTTTCATCTGGTAAAAAAAAAGGGGGGGGGGGCATATTAATAGCTTCTATCCCTCAGAGAACTGCAGACCAGGTGTCCAGAACAATATGTTACATATGAGAAACATTTAGTAAATGTTAGCTCTAATTATTACTATTATACTACCATACACCATACCCTCCTATACATCCAAGTTGCTATAACTTTTCAGGTGTAAAAAACTTAGATCCAATTTTAACATCTTGCTGTGCTTTGAGTATACTTGGAGGATGGAGCTAAGTGCTAAACAAGAATTATACTAACACATTTGAAGACTTCTTTCATTTTCAAAAGCAGAAAAGGCTCACAAACAAAAAGACATCATACACAGAAAGCAACAGGCTTCTGGGACCAAATGCTTAAAAAGTCTCAAAACTAGTTAACAAGTCCAATAACCCAATCTACCATGTAGCTTGAGAACTACTATCCAAAGATAGCAAGTAAACTCTGAAAAAGTTTTTCATACTAATCAAATCATCACAGACAAAATAAAATCAAAGTGAACTAAAATCTGTGTGAAAGGCATGGAAAGATTTCAGGGAAGCTCAGTAACCTACAGAGCAAGGTCCGTCAAGACTGAAGAAGGAAGGGTGGGCCTGAATGAAGCACAAAAAGAACACAGGGCAGGTGAGGAGGCCTGCAGCCCACCCAGGAGACACTGCTGTGCACATTAGAAGATAGGGACCACCCTAGCCAGGCTCAGCCCTAGTCCTGGCCCTGCCAATCACCAGCACCAAAGCCCCTCAGCTGGACCTCCAGGCTCCCTTCCAGTGCCAACAGCCTGAGATCCTAACTACAGAAAGGAAGCGAAGCAGGTAAGACAAACTAACCCAGGTTTCTCTTTCTTGGCCTTTGAACTAAGAGCCTCCAACTCTCCAATAGGTTCTATTCCAAATATTCATTTGTAGGTCAGAAATGCAAACTCAGAATGCATTTCCTTGTGAATGGGGACATTACATATAGTGATTAAGTCTTCAAGTAAGCCAACTGGAAAGTCTGCTCAGCCCCTAACATAGTGTAAACATGTCTCAAGCTCTCCAATGGCTATCCACTAGTTACAGGACAAAAGTACAAACACCTCAGCTTTGCATGCAGGGCCTTCCTAACCTGGCACTCTCTGATAACATCGTCAACATTTTTGTGGGTTGTGAGAGTATATGACATGCTTGCTCCTATCTCATGCCACTAACACAACTGCACAGTGACTAATCAGCTATTACAAACTGAACTTCAGAAAGGCAACATGGCACGTAAAGCATCAGAGCCGCACCTTCAGCCCGCCTCTCGACTGCAAGTCCAATGTCCTCCTTAACTTTTGACCTACAGGTACCCAGGGCCTTCCTGACTCCAGTAGCCCACACCTACAGGCCTGCGCACCCACACTCTGGCCCCAGTGAATCATCTGCTATTCCCAACAACCTTTCTCCAGCTACCACCATCTAATCATCCTCAAATGTCACAACCACTCTGAAGCTTTTATCCAATTATCTGGGCAAAATTAAAGCTGCTTCTTCAGAGCATTTCGTCTCTGCTCTTTCACAAGATTAAGAAGTCTCCCATGGGAATAAATCATATTAAACACACAAACACATCCCTCAGAACACCCACCACAGTCCTGCAATCAATCCAGTATCAATCAATACTCGATGCTTAGTTGTCCAGCAAAGTAACGTGACACAATTTTGACTGCTTTTTATTAAAATGCTTATTCAAAAATGCATTCTGAGTTTCAACTCAGGATATTTGGAGCCCATCTGTGCTTTGTAAGCAACCCATCCCCACCCCCAACATCTCCTAGTCTGGAAAATGGGGAGGAGCAACTTTTGTGTCAGAATGAGAGAACCACAGCCATCAGACTGTAAGAATTCCTGAGGCAGTTGTTAAGCATGCGAATTCCTAGGCCCACTTGTTACTGCAAAATCTCCAGGTGCAAGGGTTTGGGAACCTTGATCACTTAACAAATGTTCCCAAGTTAATTCCCAAGATCAAGCGAGTTTTGAAAACACTGGGTTAGATCACTGGGTCCAAATCCTGCCTACATATTAGAATCATACCTTATGCAAGATGGGGCAAGGGTTGGGCAGGTGGGTTAAAGCACAATACCAAACCACCATACCAAATAGGTCCCCAGTTTCTCAGGCTGTAGCACTGTACGGGTCCTCGGAAAAACTCCAGGGGGAAAGTCAAATGGTGTAAAATAATCATGGGGTGAAATCAGTGGAAAAACTCTGGTAACATGAATAGCCAGAGGAGATCAACTCCCCCCCCCCCCAAGGAAAGATATGGCAGATGTAACTGAAGATCCCATTCATAAACAGATAGCCGAGATGCCAGAAATGAAATTCAGAATTTGGATTGCAAACAAGATTATTAGAAGGGAGGAAAATTTGGAATTAGAAATCGAGAAGCAATTCAAAAGTTGGAAATAGAAATTTGAGGAGAAATTCAGAAGTCTCAAGAATTCAATGAATTTAAAGACAAAAGTACCAAAGATTTTGACACATTGAAGAAAAAATTTCCAGTCCTCAAAGATCTGAAAAATACAATAGAATCCCTCAAAACAGAGTGGAGCAAGCAAAAGAAAGGATTTCTGACATTGAAGACAAAGCTTTTGAATGCTCCCAAACTCTCATAGGGGAAGAGACATGGAGAGCAAAAACGAATCATTCTCTCAGAGAGCTCTGGGATAATTCAAAGAAGAATAACATCTTCCTCATTGGAATCCCTGAAAGTGATGAAGGGGCTTCAGAAGGCACAGAGGCCCTTCACCATGAAATTATGAAAGAGAATTTTCCAGACATGCCAAGGGATTCTGAAATTCAGATAGCAGACAATTTCAGAACCCCAGAATGACTCAACCCAAATAAGAAATCCCCCAGGCACATCATAATTAACTTCACTAAAGTTAATATGAAGGAGAAAATTCTGAAAGCAGCCAGACATAAGAAAAACATTACCTACAAGGGAAGAATATTAGAATAACTGCAGATCTCTCTTGCTTAAACTTTTCAAGCCAGAAGAGGGTGGTCATTGACTTTTAATCTTGTAAAGCAAAATAACTTTCAACCCCAGATCCTGTATCCAGCTAAACTGAGTTTCATTTATGATGGAGAAATTAAATACCTTAACGACATTCACATGTTAAAGAAATTTGCCATAACCAAACCAGTTCTTCAGGATATTCTCAGACCTATCCTCCATAATGACCAGCACAATCCTCTATCACTAAAGTAAACTCACTCAGAAACTTTTGATCAAATTCCAAATTCCACAGTCGAGAAAGGATTAAAAATGTCCACTAGACTTTCAAAAAACTCAATTACCAAAATTTCACCAGATTTCTCTATATTCTCCATTAATGTGAACGGCTTAAAATGTCCTCTAAAGAGGCACAGGTTGGTTGACTGCATATAAAAACTCAGCCAGATATTTGATGCATACAAGAATCACATCTTACCATAAAAGATAAATATAGCCTCAGGGTGAAAGGATAGTCATCCATATTCCAGGCAAATGGTAATCAGAAAAAAAGCACATGTTGCAATTCTATTTGCAGGTACAATAGGCTTTAAACCAACAAAAGTAAGGAAGGATAAGAATGGTCACTTCAAATTTGTTAAGGGTAATACCCAATATGATGATATTTTAATTATTAATATCTATGCACCCAACCATAGTGCCCCTCAATTTATAAGTGAAACTCTAACAGACATGAGCTACTTGATTTCCTCCAGGTCCATAATAGTCAGAGATTTCAACACTCCTCTGGCAGTGTTGGATAGATCCTCCAATAAGAAGCTGAGCATGGAGGCAGAGCATGATGGCAGACAGGACAGACGTATAGCCCAACTCTCCCAAGCCATCAGGTGAGAGGAAAGGGGGTCTGGACCTACCCCATGTGTGGATTATTGGAGTGGACAGACAGCTGGAGATGCTCAGTGAACTGATGAATTGCTATATATGAGGGGCAATTTAAAACCACAGACTCTGTTGTAGAGATTCTTCCTTGCTTGGCCATGCTGGCCAGCATGCCCCTCCCCTACAGAGCACAGCAGCTTGTAAATGCTAACAAAACCCAATTGATGAATATTTATTCCTGAATTGAGGGAGGCACCCGAAAGGAGAGCCACTCAAAACCACAGGGAGCTGGGCAACCTGTTGGACAATTGAAGGGAAGGAATCCCACCCAGGAAAAAGACATTTTGAACTACCCAAAAGGGCGGGCACCTTTCCCTGAGGTGTTGGAAGGGGCTGGCGGTTCAGGCTGCGCGGTGAACTTGTGGGTGCCAATGCAAAAAGGAAACTCGGAACCATAAAACTCAGAATAAGGTCCCCACGTGCTCCATGGGAACCAGCTACAGCTGCGGGAACCGGCTACAGCCACTAAAGACGCAGACCCGGCATCAGCCGCAGTAACCAGCTACAGCTGCTAAAACCGCGGACCTACAGCGAACCCAGCAGCACCCTCCCCCACAGCAGATTGCAGTTGCCAGTTTGCAGGAGAACCTGGGAGCAGAGTGGAAAGATTTAAGAAGCGTGGACAACTGCACTGAGTGGGAAGGTCGGTCGCAAATGCTATCTGGAAAAGAACAGCCAAGGTTACACAATTCTTAGGCAAAAAACTTTTACAGAAATTCCAAAATGGCAATCAGCCATGGAAGGTGGTTACCATGGTAATAGTATAAACTGAATCAGGTATAAGCCTGGTCCAGAAAAGATATTGCAGTATGAATATACTCCTATGAAAGTTGATCCCTACATCAGACATATAGATGCATATAGGTATATTTCTACATGCAAGAATATTTTTGTAGTTGGTGCCTTTTTATTTTGTTTTGTTTTGATTTGTTTTGTTCTGTTGCTTCCTCACCATTTTCTTGGAGGAGCATTTGATAATTTTTTATTATTACTTTTTATATAGATATATTATTTATTTCTATGTTTTCTAATTTTAATTTCTTCTTTCTTCTCTTTTAACATTTCTACTAACACCACTTTATTTTCTCTTTTTTTTTCTTTCTTCTTTCAATTATGTTATGATTATCACTATTTTTGTTGCAGTTGTTTTTATGTTGCTGTTGTCATGGGTGTTGTGTATATGTCTATGTCTGTTTCTATATCTATGGGCTCGTGTGCCTGGTAGCCTTTGTATCTGTTTATTTGCTCATTTGGTCTCAATGAGCTTGGTGTTACAACCTGCAACTCTGACCTCCCAGCACTCACTCCACTCTCACTCCATGGTCTGGAGGCCTGCCCCCCAGGAGTCCACATTCTTGGTGAACTCTCAAGAGGTATAGACAGGACCTGGACGGCAGCTGGCCAGTGCTGATTCTGCAGCACAGGAGTGAGGAGACGATGGTCAGCTAAGAGGGAATTACACTGGAGCGGTTGTGCCCCTAAGGTACAGAGCAACAGCCATCTTCAGCAATACCAAGGCCGACCTCCAGATATCCCGTAGCCAATCCTCCTGTCTCTCTGGGCAACCAGATGAGGCTGAGCATCTTCTCAGACGGCAACCACCATGGAACAGACCTGGGACTGAAACACAGGCCCCGTGAGTAAAGGGTTTGCCTGAGACGGTACTGGCCTGGGTGGAACATGAGTACTAGAAAACGCACCTGCAAAGCCGGGAAATTCCCAGGGTGGGCCTGATCCAGAGGACCACTTTACTGAGCCTAAGAAGTGGCCTTGTTGCTGGGAAAAATCGGGTCTTTGCCAATGATTCCCACTTCAGCTCCAGAGGCAGCAGTCAGTAGCAGGGAATATCTGAGCCTCCAGAGATGTGGAGATTCAGGTATGGGCTGTTGGATCCAGAGGTAGAAGACAGCATGCTCAGGGCTGGGTGGTCAATATGGCTCCTTACTGAGGCATTTTAGGCTTCAGAGTGTGAGTGGGGCCCATTGGGAAGCTCCTTCTCTGGAGGAATGTGTTTACACAGTCTGTAGGCAGATTTCTATGTAGTCTTGGGGGCTTTGAGGATCTAGGGGCTTTTCCATGGCTATGCTGCCAGGATCTGCATGGGGAATGAGGACAGCTGAGGGCATTTGCAATCTCCCCACACTGGACTCCTGGTAATTCTGGCCACGCAGCCTGGCTAGCTTCCCCCTCCACCCTTATTATATACCATTGCTTCTTTGTTGAATTCCAGTGTTCCCTGTTATATGATCAACTTGAAGGGTAATTATGTACTCTCTAAATTTGTTCTTTGTGGCAGAGACAAGTACCAGATTCCTCTAGTCAGCCACCTTGAAGGATGATTTATCTGTGGCAATTGGTTTCTTGATTTGCTGCTTTTTAGGTCTAATAATTTTTGACTGAATGTCAGATACTATGTATGGAAGGATTCTAGAATATGAAGTAAACATTTTTTATTTCCAGAAATCTGCACATCTCTTCTTTCAGTTTGTTAGGATGGAGGGTTCTGTCGATCTTGTGGGTGTTTGAGTTAGGTTTTGCTGTGGTTGTTGCTATCTTAACCTTTAATACACCACAGCATTTAAATTCCTATGGTGATAGCCTGTTCTTCTGTGGTAGGAATGGAGAGTGTTTGAAGGTGCTAGTCCTTCTCCACTGTCAGCTGTCTGCAGTCTCTCCATGTCTGCATCATGGAGTGGGTCTCTCCTGTTCTTACTCTTCTTCCAGAAAATGATTTCTATTGCTTGTGACTCATGTTAGTGAAAGAGGCTGCTCTTTTTCTTCTCGACTAGCCTCATTTCCAAGTGGGCTCTCGGCTCCTGGGCCTTCAGTGTGAAGTTTTCATAGATCTGGCCTCTTCCTTATTTCAGCTCAACCCTGCTTAGATCTTTGGGAAGTCTCAGGTGGGACGCTGATTTCTGCTTCTCTGCCATTGGAAACAGACCTCATTTTTATATTAGTGTAGGATCAAGACATTGTCTGACTCTCTCTCTCTCTCTTTTTTTTTTTTTTTTATTTCTTTATTGTTTATTGTTGGGGATTCATTGAGGGTACAATAAACCAGGTTACACTGATTGCATTTTTTAGGTAAAGTCCCTCTTATAATCGTGTCTTGCACCCAAAAGGTGTGGCACACACCAAAGCCCCACTCCCCTCCCTTCTTCCCTCTCTTTGCTCTTCCTTTCTGATT
>CAUYPK010088076.1:0-11022 GCA_963574355.1 Loris lydekkerianus | reverse complement strand
ACTACCCAACACATTCTATGAAGCAAACATCACCTTGATCCCTAAACCAGGGAAAGACCCAATAAGAAAAGAAAATTATAGACCAATATCACTAATGAATATTGATACAAAAATACTCAATAAGATCCTAAGAAACAGAATCCAACAACACATCAAAAAAATTATACACCATGACCAAGTAGGATTTATCTGAGGTTCTCAAGGCTGGTTCAATATATGTAAATCTCTAAATGTAATTCAACACATAAACAAACTAAAAAATAAAGACCATATGATTCTCTCAATGGATGCAGAAAAAGTCTTTGACAATATTCAGCATCCCTTCATGATCAGAATACTTAAGAACATTGGTATAGAAGGGACATTTCTTAAACTAATGGAGGCCATCTATAGCAAACCCACAGCCAATATCGTATTGAATGGAGTTAAATTGAAATCATTTCCACTTAGATCAGGAACCAGGCAAGGTTGCCCAGTGTCTTCCTTGCTCTTTAACATTGTGATGGAAGTTTTAGCCATTGCAATTAGGGAAGAATAGGTGATCAAGGGCATCCACATAGGGTCAGAAGAGATCAAACTTTCACTCTTCACAGATGACATGATCATATATCTGGAAAACATGAGGGATTCTACTACAAAACTTTTAGAAGTGATCAAAGAATACAGCAATGTCTCAGGCTCAGACCAGGACCCCAGACAATGCCAAAAGTTGTCTGCACACACTGGCTCAAGATCTCCCAAGGCAGTTCAATCAAGTGCCCAAGTCCAAGAAAACCAAAACAGTCCACAGGTAAGGCTTTTCCTGCTTGCAGTCTCGCTGTTGCTATGAGTACAGCTGCAGGCACCCTCCGACCAAACAAATGCAGCTACCACTTGCTAGTTTTCTCCCACTTCTGTCCTCCTCATGGGGTCCAGAAGTCTTTCACCAGGTTCCTGTGTCACCAAAGGTAAGCCTCTGGGCAAAATCCACTGGCCAGAGATGCCTAGGGTCTTCTCTCGCCATTCTCACTGTGCCCAGTAGCACAGAAGCTGTTACTCAGCCACCAGATATCCTCCAAATAGCTGTTCGTATATCAGATAAAACATCAAATAAGTTAATACCAGCAAAAAAGACAAAGTTGATCATTGTATTATGATTAAGGAATCAATTCAATAAGAAAATGTAAATATATATGCACTAACACTGGAACTTTCAGGTTCATAAAACAGACATTACTAGACCTAAGAAAATGAAGAAACAGCAACATAGTAATAATGGGGTATTTCAATACTCCACTAACAAAAAATAAATGAAAACAAACAAAGAACAACAACAAGAAAAACCCCTTAAAATATACTTAACCAAGGAGGTGAAAGATCAACACAAGAACTATAAAACACTAATGAAAGAAATCATAGCTGACAAGTGGAAAAACATCCCATGCTCATGTATTGGAAGAATCAATATTGTTAAAATGTCTGTAGTGCCCAAAGTAATCTACAGAGTCAATGTAATTCCTATCAAAATGTCAACATCATTTTTCACAGAATTAGAAAAAATAACCCCAAAATGTATATTGAACCAAAAAAGAGCACAAATAGCCAAGGCAATCCTAAACAAAAAGAACAAATCTGGAGATATTACATATCTCAACTACAAATTATACTAGAAGGCAATAGGAACAAAATAAGATGCTATTGGTATAAAAGTAGACATATAGATCAATTAAATAGAACAGAGAACCCAGAAGTAAAGCCAAATACCTATAACTAACCAGTCTTCCACAAAGCAGACTAAAACATACCCTGGAGAAAGGAAACCCTATCCAATAAATGGTGCTGAAAAAATCAGATAGTTTCATGCAGAAGAATGAAACTGAATTTTTATCTCTCACCATATACAAAAATTAATTCAAGATTTATTAAAGATATAAGTGTGGGGCCTGAAGCCATAAAAATTTAGAAGAAAAATTAGGAAAAACTATCCTTGACATTGACCTCAGTAAAGATGTATGACTAGGAACCCCCCAAAACAAATATAACAAAAGAAAAATAAATAAATGGTGCTTATTAAGCTAAAAAGCTCCTGCTCATAAAATTATAGAGAGTAAATAGACAACCTAAGGAATGAGAGAAAATATTCACAAGCTATACCTCTGACAAAGGCCTAATATGCAGAATCTATAAAGAACTCAAGAAATCAGCAAGGAAAAAGCAAATAACCTCATTAAAATGTGGGCACAGGACACAAACAGAAGTTTTTTGAAAAAAGATAGACAAATGGCCAACAAATACATGAATAAAATACTCAACATCATTAATCATTTGGAAAATACAAGTTAAAATCACAATGAAATGTTAACTTGTCCTTCTCAGAATTGCCATTATTAAAAAATAAGAAAACAATAGATGTTGACATGGATATGGTGAAAATGGAATGCTTTATATTCTGTTGGTGGGAATGTAAGTTAGTACAACCTCTATGGAAAATGGTATGGAGATTTTTCAAAGAACTAAAAGTAGATCTACTATTCTATCTAGAAATCTTACTATCAGTGATCTAGCTGAAGTAAAATAATTCATTTTATAAAAAAGATATCTGCACTCATATGTTTATCACAGCACAAATCATTCACAATTGTAAGGATATTGAACTAACCTAAAATAACTTAACATTCTCATACTAATGGTCTCTGAATGCCCTTCTTTGGTATGTGACTGATAGGAAGAAAAACCCAAATACTGCATGTTCTCATTTATAAGTGAGAGCTATGCAATGGTATATATGACCATACAGAGTGATTTAATGGATATTGGAAACTCAGAAGGAGGAGCATAGCGGGGATGTAGGTTGAAAAATTATCTATTGGTTACAAGGTACATTATCCAGGTAATGGGTATATTATTAAATACCAACCTATCTCCACCATGAAAGAATTATTTGTATCCCTGAAATCTATTTAAATATCAAAAAAAGGAATTCTATTATTTTTATTTGCTGATTCTTAGATACACTTATATACTGTGGAAAAACTTTTTTACTCAATGTATTTTGAAGATTTTTCTGTGTTGATTGATGTATGTAAGTTTAGTTTATTCATACTCATTGCAATATAATATTTAATTATATATTATGTGATATTAAATTATTTGTTTTAAAATTGGACATTTTTGATAGTCTTACAATGATGTTGCAAATATTCTTGTATATGTCTTTGTCTGCACATGTATAAGTTTTTCCACAGTATATATGTGTATCTAAGAATGATCATTAGGGTCACTACATTTTGGTGTCAGAGAGAATAAGTTGCCTTCACCTTCAACTTATACTTTTTTTGAAAAGTCTTGCCAGTTCTGACATTTTGTAGCTCAGTATAAATTTTGTAATGAGTTTGTTATATTCCATGTAAAACTCTCATGCAATTCTTTTTTATTGTTGGGGATTCATTAAGTGCAATTTTGATTGAAGTTTTATTTATTTAATTTTATTTAATCAATTTGGGGAGAATTAACATTTTTGCATTGCCAAGTTTCCTATCAATGAACATGATATCTCTTTTTATTTGGGCCTGCCTTAATATTTTTCCATAAAGATTTATATGCAGTAATTTTTAAAATAAATGTTTTATATGTATTTTGTTACATATTTTTCATTAAATACATTAAATACAAATAAATAAACAATATTTATTTGTATACTATATGGACTACCTTTTTGTTGTGGGTATATAGAAATTAAGGTTGAGTTTAATCAAGGTTGAATTTAGGTTGAAGTTAATATTATTGCTAAAGTCTTTTACTTATTCTAACAACTTATCTGTATATTTTAAAATCTCAGATGAATTGAATTAGCATATCCCTCAATCTGTGGTACTTTAATTCCTCTCTTGATTTATTTATACATTACTCTTTAATCTCCAAAATACTAATTTCATTCTTCAATTACCCTCAACTGACAAATGTTTATTGTCTACCTAAACTTTCTGTGTAGGCAACCATATCTTTGCAAAAATAGTTTACTCTTTTTCAATTCTAATACCTTTAAATTCTTCTTGTTATATCTTGCAGGCTAGAACCTCTATAGTAATATTGAATAGAAGAGGTGATGAAATGTCTCCTAGACTTGTTCTTGAATTAGTCAATAATTTTAATATTTAATTAATTTAATATTTTTCATCTTCTCATCACCAAGTGTGAGGTTGCTGTTAGATATACTTATTAAGTTGAGGAGATTCTATGTTCCTAAATGCTAAAAATTTTATCAGGAATATGATGTTGAATTTCATTGAATGCATTTTTATTTCTAGAGAGATAGTTATATGATTTTCTCCTTAATTTTGCTAATGTGTTTTTATTGTTAATTTTCCATTGCAATCCTAGGGTATTTCTGACTTGATAATAGTTTATAGACTATAGACTATTGATGAGATTTGATTTTCTAATAATTTATTGAGGATTTTTACATCTATTTCCATGAGTTGATATTTCTTTTCTTTTATTGTTCTCATCTTGTTTTTGGCATAAGATTTGTCTCAGCCTGATGGAATCAAGAGTTTAAGATTAGAATGATCTGTTCAGGGTAATGCCTGTGGCTCAAAGGAGTAGGGTGCCAGCCCCCATATACTGGAGGTGGTGGGTTCAAACCTGGCCCTGGCCAAAAATTGCAAAAAAAAAAAAAAAAAAGAAAAAGAATGATCTGTTCATTGACTGTCTATAAACATCTCTGGGCTTATTATTTTCTTTGTGGGAAGATTGTACTGATTCCTTTTTTTAATGGCTCTGTCTATTTACATATTTACAAAATTTGAGTTAATTTTGGTAAAAGATGTTTTCATAGGAATTGTAAATTTCATCTAAATTTTCAGCTTATTGATGACAAATTTTCTTATTAAGAAACAAAATACTGTGTTGGACAGATGGTGTTTATAATAAATATATTACAAAGTTCCTTAAGGCCACAATTTAAAATGTGAAATCTTACTACAATTAAAGTATAATATATAAAAAATACTTAACAATTCATTCTCTTTCCATGTTAAGGCTTGTAAAATTATTTCTCAAGAAAAGGAATATTGAGTCACAGCCTTTACCAGGATTGAGTAATTGAGAAAACACAATATTTTCTCATTTTTTCCCTCTTAAAACATAATGTGTAGAACTTTATCAAAATGATATATTACTAAACTATAATTTTGTTCTTTAAAAATTGCTTATGTGCTTTTTACTTCAGGGCAGGTATTATATCAAGATATTATTATATCTTGTTATATCAAGAAATATATTTAATCATGAAAATGCTTTATATTTCCTTTCTCATGCATTATCTCATTTGATAGTTTAACAGCTTAATTTTGTTCTTCTGCTTAAAATTTACAAAGTATAGTTGGGAAATCAAAAGCCATTTTGAGAAAGGGCTCTGTAAAATCCTCTGAGAATAGTTTGTTCAAACTGAATGAGTTCATTCTCAATAGAACCAAACTCTTTCAGTCCCTGCTGGACCTTTAAAGTCTAATTCTTCAGACTCTGGAATGGCTTGTGCTTAACTGTAATGCTTAACTGTGTCAACAGTCTAGGGTCATACAAGGAGGAACCCAGGCATGGAACACTTGTGTCCCTGCTCAGATTTGTCTGAGTTATCATGAGAAAATAACTGTTTCCCTTGGTTTCCTTTTCTGTAAAATAGAGATTAAATATTACTGATTTTTAAGGCTTTTTCCATCTAGTGCTATGAAAGTATTCCTAGGCAAATATTTGAAAACTCTCTCTTTTAGCCATGCTCCCATAATGATATTATTATCTAATTACAATCCAGTTACTCATTTGCACTTTGTTTTTTCTTAGACTTTACTTTTTAGGGCAGTTATATATTCACAGCAAAACTGAGCAAAACATACAAAGTTCCCTTACATCCTCTGCCCCATACAGTAGAGTGGTAAATTTGTCACAGCCAGTAAACCTACATCAACACATTATTGTCACCCAAAGTCCATTGTTTACATTAGGGTTCTTTCTTAATGTTGTAAATTCTACACGTTTATAATAAACATATTATAATACACATAATGCTATGTATTCACTAATATATTATTATATAGATTAGTTTTACTACCCTAAAAATCCCTGTGCTGTGCCTATTTATCCAATCTAATTATTTGAAAAATTATTATGTAGTAGGTATTGTGGAAAATACTGGGGTTACAGACACAGGTGGATTATAATCCTTGCCTCGGTTATGATCTACTATGGAAGACTGGAAGTCAGGGTAACAATTATGGGCCCGTGAAATAGGTGTTATTAATCAATATGCGTAGAGTATTGAAGAAGATTAGATGGGTAGATGCCCAGTCATATTACAGGCGAGTGACAATATTAGGATTTCATTTTAAAGATCATTCTGGCTTCTGTAGAAACAGGAGGACATTGTTATGAGGTATACTGTGAATTGAGTTTGATCAACTCTCATTTCAGTAACCTTCCCTTGTATCTTTTTGTATTATAGATACTGGGAACCCAAACCTACATTTCCCAATTTTCCCTGTGCCTAGCACACTGTACATGAACTAGGGCTTATCCTGTGTATACTGGCACTCACAAAAAACTAGGAACTGAGTTACATAAGAGAGTAGCAGACCAGGGGGTTTCATTTTGCTGGAGTGGAAAAATGTCAGAGGTGATGTAATTCTGGACTGGAAACATTATTGTAGAGACAGACTTAGTTCAGCCTAACTCAACCACGAATCCATAGAGGAGAGTGAAGGTAGAAACTCCCTGAGAGGCCCAGTGTTGTTCATGGTTAATGAAATTATCGTATAGTCTGTTTTCTTGGATTTCCTAATAATTCTGTGAACTATTAATATGACTTAGTAATTTCTTATGGCTTAAATCAGGTAAAGATGATTCTGTTGTCTCCAACTATGAACCCTGTCCTAACTGGTGACAATGTAAACTAATGGAATGGCACTGGAATTTGATAGGTAAATAAACACAAAAACCAAATTATGGGATGATTATTTCTTATTCTTATGGAGTTATTTTTTACAGGCATAAAGCTTATAAATGTTCTTTTTATGCTAAATCAAACTGTCAAAGAAAAATGACCACTCTAGGTATTTTCATTGGCTTAGAAATAGGAGCTACTACTAAAAAAAAAAAAAAAAAAAAAAGGAAACGTGAGCTAAGTAGAGAAGAGTGAGCTTCCTTTGGATTTCATTCCTTTTACGCAAAACTATGATGAGTTTTAGGTGCCACATAAATCTTTTCAATATTTATGTAGCTCAAAGTTGCCAACATACCCAAACGAAAAATGATAAAATGGCTCTTAGCCTTTTGGAAATGTATACAAAGACAAAGATGGTTAACAATAAATAAGCGTTAGCCGTTATGTAATTTACACAAATAAAAATATGATGCTAAGTTTTGTAAAAAGTTATTCCCTGTAAGGTTGATGCAGTGGCAGAGTTACTGAATAAGATTTGTCACACTGCAATTGTTGGCACAATGCATCACACAAAGCGTATAATATCCTTTGTGTGGTTCAATATGGACTGAGCAATGACATTAGATGAATATGAATGGCACACAATTAGATTTAGATTTTTAAAAACTCGTTGCAGTTAGCGAGATGGTGATTTATCACCATAGTGAATAACATTTGTAGTTTTGAGATAATTTTATATAGGAAGGACTACTTATAATGGGCATGCTTTGCACACTAGGATTGGAAAGGGTATTATTTCATATATTATTTCTTTGTTTTACAGCAAAGAAACAAAAGCAATTTATTATATAAGCAATTTTCCCACTGTTTCTGATTCAGGGTTATTAGCAGTCAAAAAAGACCAGCTTTATCTAGTTTAAGCAGACTGAATTTATTAGCGTATGTTATATAGTTCACAGAAATCCCTGGCAGGTGTGAAGCCTGGACTGCTAGGATCATTGCTTAAACGATGCTCTACTGCTTGATGGACTCAGGTATGGGCACTCACTGTCACCCAAGACTGTTTTCACATGCTACAATTGGGCCTCCTCAAAACAGGTGAAAGTCTGTTGCCTCATATTTCACCTTGGATGGAATTGATTTTACACAGCGTCTCCATCTCTCTGTTAGTCTTGCTCTGACAAGCTGATGGGCATCAGAGGATCTGAGAAAGATGTTTGCTGGTTTTTACCTTGAGGTTAAAATTGATGGTAGGAAGTTCCCATACATTCCAAGGATGTGTACAGTTGTTATGCAGCCTCAAATTACAAATATCCACTATACTATACCCTCTGATGAAGGAAACAGTCAGTCACAGAGAAGGGAATATAATTCCCTCTGAATTTTCAGTCCATTTCATTTGGTCCTCTCCTATCTAAATCATTTTTTTTTTTTTTAAAGCAGTTCAAGAATGATAAATTAATGCAACAGTGGCTATAGCCCTTGGGTGTTATGATATTGATTTTACTCTTACAATTTGAATTTGTATATCAAGTATGGATGTGCATAATACAAAATAGTCAAGAAATAGGTAATTTATAAAACAATGGAATGTAGAGGAAGATCTTAACATTCTCCCCCAGATACTATGTTTATTATAATATGCTTACATATTTCACCTTTTACAAAGCCTTAAAGAAGTCTGGAAAATATAGGTTGAATTTTTCTCTTTAAATAGGTTTTATAATTAGAGTAAAAGACCTCCAAGGGGCAAAGGTCAACTAAACAGATCCTGTGTATGTGGAATCTGTTCAGGAATTATTAAAGGAAAAAGCTTAGTTTCTCCACTTATATTTGTAATAAAAATGAGAAACAGACTAAGATTGATGCTTTTTTCAGAAAGAATGATTAAACTATGAGAAAACAGTAAATATATTGATTTTGTATGATACTTATGTATGATTTTGTGTGATATTCTTCTCTAATGAAAAGTGTACAAGTAAGTAAAGTACATGTATTTTGACCACCTCTGTATGTTGATCAGTTGTTGAATGTAGCAATAATTCAATCTCTTTCATAACCACACACATTCTATTGGATAGCAGACTGCAATTAATTAATTTATTCTCCTTCTAATAGACATTGTAGTTGTTTGCAGTTATTGCCTGCAGTGGAATAGCTGGATTGCAGGGCCTGCATATGTTTATCTGTAGCAAATACTGCCAAACAGTTTTACAAAGTGGCTGTACTGCTGTATATTTCCATTAACAGTGTGTGAGTTCTCACTTGGTAATTAAAAATAAAAAAAAGAGACATCTTTGTGGGTTGTAATGTTATCACATTTTGGTTTTGTTTCTATGACCATAGATGTGAAGCATCTTTTCATATGTTTATTGGATATTTGGATGCTACTTTAAAAAGAATTCTCTTTGATTCTTTTGCCCATTTTTTTAAAACTGAGTTGTCTTTTATTTTATTGTTTTTTTCAGGAGACTTATGCCTTCTGAATGTAAGACCTTTGACAGATAGTTTAATTCAAATGTCTTTTTTATGTAACCTTTTCAAATGTCATCTTCATGCAATTTTATCAGAACCTGAGACTTAATTATCCCATTTACTGTTAGGAAAATAGATTTAGCGAGTTTAAATGATTTGTCCAATATGGTATAGTGGGTGAGAGATAAGAACTGGGATTATCTTGCCTCATGCTCTTTAAAACAAAAAATAAAAAACAAACAAAAAAACCTCTAACACTGTGCTTATTTTAAGCAACTAAAATTAAACAATTAAATCAACATATGAAGTTTTCACAACAAAAGCAAATTTAAGTCTACAGGTATTTGGCTCATTTTTTTTTAATTCATTAGCTCAGATCTTGAAGTTCTTATAAATTTACTTTTAATCCTCTTACACTAAAAGCAAAGAGATTTTTTGTCTTCTTGAGGAGAAAAAATAAAATCCAAGACAGTTCCTGAATCTCATTTTACTTGACAAGCAGGTGAAGCAAACATTTTCTTAAATAGCAACATTTGCTTCAAGCAGTGGTTATATAGTTTTTGGTTGTCCTGCTAGTGCTTCTTTTGAGGAAAGAAGTATTGGGAAGCTAGCTTATAATGTGCCCCAAAATGTCTTCTGGTCTCCCACCACCCGCACAAAAATTGACTGATACCTTCTTTGTTACTACTGGGGATTTACAAATGTGTATGAATGAATCTTTAGCAGAATTCACCAGGAAATGAAGATCTAAAAACACAGAAAAATAACTGTAAATGAAGATGAGCTCACAAGGAAGCACCAAATTCAGACAGGGCCATACTGAACTGTCTGCTCCAGCTTGAAGGCATAGCCAGAGGAATTGAAGGCATTAAGACAGTTTTAAACAACTAACGTCTGAGAAGAGAATCTAACCACATGCCACAAGGCTGCTGGTCCAGAGCTAGGCATGGCCCTGGCTACTCTGGCAGTTGGAATGGGATTACAAGGCCATCTCATGAGTGGATGGATGGTAGGAGCCCAATCTGTTCTCATGGTGATTGTGATGGTTGGTGGTTTTATTGGTGTTTGGAGGTGGTCACTGCCCTTGAAAAACCATCTCTACAGGGGTTTAATTTCCTTCTGGAAGTTAATCAGTTACCCAGTCACCAGCACAAATGCATTATTCTACAACAAAAGAGTACAGGGATGAGTGACCTGAGTATGGACAATCTGCCTGGTGCTGCCTCCTTTTCAATACCCAATTGGAGACTGAGTTATTTATCATCTGGGCCAGAAGATGAGGTGAAGTTGCTCACAGATTGGTTTAAAAAGGAGGCAATGAATGGAAGAAAAAGTACCCAATGTACTCAGCCCTACTATGAAACTAATTTAGGGCTTTCACATGAAAGCTACAACCCAGTTACAACCTAAGAATAGGGGAAAGGGGGAAAGGGAAAGGAGGGAGGGGGGAGGTAGGTGGAGGAAGGGGTACTGGTGGAATTACACCTGTGGGGCATCTAACAAGGGTATATGTGAAACTTAGTAAATGTGGAATGTAAATGTCTTGGCACGGTAACTGGGAAAATGCCAGGAAGGCTATGTTAACTATTGTGATGAAAATGTGTCAAATGGTCTGTGAAGCTAGTGTATGA